>MPNW01000321.1:0-52500 GCA_011800805.1 Hirudo medicinalis
CAACCCCTCCAGCGTCTTCAGAAGTCGATGCTGCCTCAGCATATGATGTTTCAGGCAATCCATGTATTACGAGGTTATTTGATCTGGATTGCATTTCCAGATTGTCAACCCTGATTTTTAGACTTCGGTTTTCTTCAACTATTTTGTTGAATCCTTCTGTCATAGACCTCAGCTCACTTCTGACAGCCTCGGAAACCAGATTTACAACTTCCTGTTTAATGATCTCTCTCATCATTCTTTCGATACTGGGCATTAAATTTGCTTTCACATTCTCAGCTAACTCATCGCTGTCCATAGCAGATTCCTCGTATTTCACAGTTTTGCAAGACATATTGAGATTAGGATTGGTTCGTAGTCAGTATTGGGTTCAAGTTCAGAATCGAACCAAGCAATAAAATTCGGAAATAAACTCACCAAAATAATTAGCAAAAAAAGACGAATCCAACCGTATGTTTTGTTTATCGAGTTTAGTACTATAAACTGAGTTATTTTAAGTTAAGGCACGAGAATATTACTGACACGTTCGCACGCAATCCTCCGCCCAACGTTGCCTAAGAACAGGGCCGGATTAAGGGGAGGGGGCCGAAAAGGGCCCCCCACCAATATAGGCTTTCGAAAAATGACACAAAATACGTAGTCATTACTTGGAACTGGAATAACAGGTTATGCTTCTCTCTCCAATGGCTGTGTTTACTGCTTCACGTGCAGATTGATGTATATAAAAAAAGCAAAGTCTGAGTCTTCTCAGCTTTCATCTAATGGATTCTGTGAATGGAAACATTCACAAGAACTTCTACATAGTCATGAGCAGTCAACAGAACATTGAAGGCTACGATTGCTTTCAATAGGAGGTTAAAAGCAATTGGGCGAAGTGATACGGAGCCGACACAACAGGTCAGCGTCTAGAACGGTACTGGAGATCATTGTTGAAACGAGTAGTCAGTGTTATTAAATTTATTGCCGAGCATGGCTTAGCATTTAGAGGAGACAACGAATTGGTTGGATCACCTAGAAATGGAAACTTTCTGGGTATTTTTGAACTCATCGCCCAGTACGCCCCTTTCTTGCACATCATATCGAAACTCAAGCTAATTGTGGCAAGAGACACACACACATCTACAATAATGAAAGAGCTCGTCAGTGCAATGGGTGAAAAAGTCCTATGTGAAATCATTTCTCGAGTTAAGAAATCAAATTACTACTCCATCTCTTTGGATTCTGCATCCGATGCAGCCCACATTGACCAAATGGCCCTTGTATTGAGGTACATGGAGAAAGTTGGTTCAATGGAACGCTTTGTAATATTCATGGCCAACAAAGGCCATGGCGCTCAAGAGATGTTCAAATCCTTGATGGAATTTTTGAAGATGACCTAGACCTAGACATGACCTAGATCTGGGAAACTGCCGCGGACAAAGCTACGACAATGCATCTGCAATGAGTGGTAAGTACAATGGTTTACAAACCAAAGTGAGAGAGAAGAACAGTCTTGCATCCTGGATTCCTTGTTGGTCCTGCAGAGCTGGCGCAACGAAGGCACTTAAGCATGACTACCAACAGATTAAGGATGTACTGAAACAAATTGATGATGACATTGAAGTAAAAGGTTGCGCTGTGAAGCAAAAGGACTGTTAAGACAGATAAATCATCTTGAAACAGGTGTTTACAACATCTTCTGGAATTATATCCTGCAAAGAACAGATGCTTACTAATAACAATCTACAACATACAAAACTCGATCTACTGCTGTGTCGTCACTGACCAGCTTGAAAAACTATGCAGAATGTGAAAGTCCACAAAAACAATAAACGCAGTAAAAATGTAGTAAAATAAAACTACTTTTTTAACAATTGGGCCCATAAATTGCGAGTGAGAACTTCTAAATTTTAAACCTAGATGTCGTGAGGAGGCCTCACTCTCAGCTTGCGTTGTCTTGAAAGTGGACTCGTGATACCCGCATGGAGGGTCATTGTACCGGCCTTTAAATTAGGGAGATAGATGTGCACTTTGTTGCCGGTGTGTGGACGTCCATAAGGAGGGGTGGGGGTGCAAAAGTCCAGTTTTCCTGTGGACGTCATATATGGATGGTCCCTAAAGGGGAGGTAGAAAAGGGCCTGCCTTCCAAGCGGGCCCCAGGCCTCCCATAGGCTTAATCCGACGGTGGTTAATGGATGGTCCCTAAGGAGAGGTGAAAGGGGCCTGGCCCCAGGCCTCCCTCAGGCTTAATCCGGCACTGCCTAAGAATGGTTCCGTTCCAAAATTACTATTTTGATCCCACAAAGAAGACTAACTTTGCCGCTTTTGAAGCAACCTAAAACCGTTTAATAAAATAAATTATAATTAAATAAAATTTACGTATTGATATCGATGACGACGATAACGAAGAAGGTGACAATGCATGCAAACCTTTATAATCGATCAAAATAACCCAAATTTACGGGAGACTCTTAAATTGAGGTAAATCGTATCCTTAATATAAATTTTTTTTAAATATAACACTTAAAAATCAAATAAATTTGTGTTATCAACTTTAAAGCATCGCTTAGCATTGTGTTCAAACAAAGTGCAAGATGAACGAAAGAGATGGATTGTCTCAAACCCACAGCAACAGAAATGGATGGATTGTCTGCATATCCTGTGTGGTCATTAATTACCTTAGAATAAGTTTAGTCTACAGTTTTGGAGTGTTTATTGCGGAATTCAAGAAAATATATGGAAGTCAAATGGTTGAACTGGGTAAGTTAGATTTTTTCAGCAGACTGTTAAACTACTGATATGATCTGAATTCGGATGATGGTGCAAGACTTCATATTGTGTTTGTAGCACATCCTGGTTAAAGAGAAATCACTTGATCATGATCCGAATTGCAATAATAATATAATAATGTAACAATCAATTGATCATGATCCAAATTGAAAATTAAATAATCGAAAAATTGAAAACAAGTCTTAAATTTTAACCACAATAGATTTGTGATGACATTTTTTTGCTGGGCAGCTGCAATTTTTACAGCAGATCATTCAGAAAAAAATGAATTCGAAGGAATATTCTCAAATATTGATTTCGAATGAAACACCATCTTTTCAACGTCTTTTCGAGCTAAATTAATCGCGCTGTTTGCTTTGACCATTTCAAATTTGTTAAAATGGGTAGGAAATTCAATCTTGTAAGAAAATAAAACCATTATTGATCTTATAGCAAATAATCACATGCAAACGTGCATTTACCATTTTTATAAAATATTTTTCCACTCAAGATTGGATTGCAGTCGCTGCAATCGCTCTTACGGACATTTTAGCTCCTGTTCCAACGTTAATAATCAGAAAAGTTGGCACAAAAGGTTACATGATATGTTCTCTTGTTGGTACGCTGTTACTCACAGCTGGATGCTTCATGTCATGCTTGGTGGATCAAGTTTCCTGGCTATTTTTGACTTTTAGTTTCAGCTTTGGTGTTGGTTGCTGCTTGATCTTCCTATCATCGACTCTGGTGATGAACGAATTTTTTCCTCCAAGCCATCATTATCATGTTTTGGCAACTTCGGCTTACATGCTCTCCTATCCTATGGGTCAGAAACTTTATAATCACTCATAAAAATATTAATGACAGGCTATTCGATGATTTTCTAATTTTTTAGCCACCATGACATCAAGTCCTCTCTATGCATGGATTATAAAACTTACTTCTTGGAGAATTGCATTTGTAGTTGCAGGAGTAAAAATATTTGTTCTTGGGAGCATCTGCAGTTTTTTGTTATTACTTAAGGTTAGTAAAAAATATATCAGTAATCTTGAAATATGAATAGATTTTATGTCATTGTAGATAGGGATAGTACGTCCCTCAAATAGCTGTAATTGAAATAATAGTTGGTGAAAATTAGTGCTTGGGAGCTTTAAAAAAGGCAAAGATATGAAAATTTATAAGTTTTGTATTAGGACTTCAAGATGTTTAATAATTCGTTTATACAACGAGTAACAAATGATAAAAGCACACCTGTAGCAGAGCAATATACTCCGCAACAGAACAAAAAACGGAGTTTTCTAAACACCAGAGGGCGCATTTAATATTTACTGCCTAGCTAGGCAAATATGTGTTCAGCATAATGCAATATGGTGCAAATGTGGGGCCACATAAATTATGTACAAGCGGAAAATTAAGTATGAATTTAATTAATTAAACGACTTAAAAGATCCAAAATAAATGCTTAAAATTCTGATTTTTTTAGAAACCGGCAGATAAAGATTATGACGACAAGACAAAACTAATTGCAAAGGACGAGACCCTGTCTGAAGATCTCATTAAAGAGCAAGATGCCAAGTGGTGCAACATTTGTAAGACATCGGAAAGGGTATGCTGGCTTATTGCAACAGTGTTGATTTATGCCAGCATGGTGGTTCCTGTAATTAATTTGGTAATACTTACCTAATTTAAATAAATTTCATAAAGCAGGATGGAAATTCATGTAAATATTTTGTAGCCTCATTACATGGAAAACAAAGGTTACGACAAATTGGTTGCTTGCTTACCACTGGTCGTTCGAAGTATCTTTGAAATCATTACTTGCATTGTAATGATTCAAATCGGACATAAATTTAAAGGAAATTTGATTTATGTTACTATCACCTCATGCCTAGCAATTTCCGTGTTGTTTTTCGTGTGGCCCTCAACAGATTCCTCTTTCGTTGATATTATAATCATGTCTTCAGGTTAGTGAGAAGTAATACTTAAAAATCCTAAAAATTATGTCTTATGTTTTTTAATTTCTAAATTTACTTACATAACAGCTCTTAGCTATTTCTAATTTTATTAATAACCTTCGGTTTTCGAAAGGTTTTCGATTCAAAAGATTAAATTATCAGATTAAATTTTTAATATATAAACAATTATGAATTTATTTTCAGTTTTAGGAATCGTGGGAATATTGCCTTTCATTTATGTTTATGCCACATCACTGGAAGTAATGGACATGCAGGCTGATATTGCTTGGACAAGTTGCTGTTTCTTTGCTGGCATAGGATCTTTCCTTAGTCCCATCATATCTGCAGCTCTGTTTGATATGAATGGTTCCTATGACAACGCTTTTTATGCTACAGCTGCAGTGCTTATAGTTGTCAGCTTGATCTTACTTGGAATTCATCTTCCAAAATGTTACAGGAAAAGAATCTCAAAATATCACCCTTTGCATTGATCGAACTGATATGAGCACTTGAAATCAACATTTGATCAACAATATTATTAGAAAAATTATGCTAATTCACAATTTTTTTAACTCAGTTTATTTTTTAGCTAGCTCGGTGCTATTATTTCTTTGTCTTCAACTTTAATCTTCATCAATAGATTTACTTTTTAAACAATCTGGTCATTTGTTAAATATTTAAAGTTTTTATGATGTTCCCTTGTAAGAAATCTATCTGGGTTATTCCATCATGTTTTGGTTGCTTTTTTCTATTTCAATGTCGCAATTTTTGTTTAGTTTCCCAAAATGGGAGTGAAACAGAAAAAACAACCACATACAACCACCTGCTACCATTACTACGATATTCTTTGAAAAACTTGGAAGATAATGAAATATTGAAGATAATGGAATTACCTTAAAAAAGATTCTAATTTAGGGATCGAATTGCCAATTAACTTTGGATTCAAGTTTTCTCGATTTAATAATGAAATTAAGATTTTCAGCTTTCATAATTGGTAATATTTGCTATAAGTAAATGTTCGCCTTGAAACGCAATTACAAAAGTGCTCAGTTAGAGAAAATATTTGTCGAAAATCGTTAGCTTCGAAGTTTAAGTTGTCTTTAGACTTTTCCTTGGCGATTCTAGAAGGTTTCTAGACAATGCTTAGAGAGTTATATTTTGGTAAAAAAAAAAAAGGGTAGCTTTCGCAAGTGTTGTTCATAATTTCGTTAGAAGTGGTATTGCAACACACTGGTATGGCGAAACTTGGTAACACTAAAATGTAAATGTGAATGCACTTCATTTACATAACGCCTTATGTTTTAGCATCAGAGGCGCATTTTGTCAACTATTGACATAGTGCAGGCTGGGTTTCGAGCACGACATATTACAACTGTTGCCAACACCGACTTATGCCCGAACGAAACCCTCTGAACTAACTTGCGCGCCAATTCAATAAAATTTAAAAGTCAGATTATTTATGTAATCAATTGTAATCAATGTGACGAATTACTAAAATATAGCTGCAATTGCTGCAAGGTCTTAATGTTTACATTTGCTGCTTTGTTCAAATTTCATATTTGTTTCATTGCATTTCTTACTGAAAAATCAATGCATATGATGATGGTGAGGATAAAATTTGATTTCAGATTGGATGGCAGTACTGGTAGCTTAACGGACGTTTGTGCACCAATACCTACTTAGTTAATACATAATCGTAGATTGATCGGAAAGGATATTTCATCTGTTCCATGTATGTTCCACTCTGTTTGACAATGAATTCTTTACAGCTAATCATTGTTACCATGTGTCAGCAACAACTTGCACAATTACCGTTTTGCCTTTTCAGCAAGTTTGAGTAAGAATATTGTGAAATCGTGTAGTATTATTTGTTCAATATTTACTTTATTTCCAACGACCGTGATATTTCATCCATTATTTGCATAGATTATACGAGTCAAATCTTGGAGAATGGGTTTTGACATCTATTTAAACAATAATAACACAATCACACATCTTGTTAGAAGTACTGCAGTTCTTTCGCATGTGGTTTTTATGAATCCAGCATCAATAGAAATTACGTCCACGAAAGCTCATCTTGGACAGTTACTTGCATTTCCCCTGGTGGGGGTGTCCTACTTTATCGGGAGCTATTTATGATTTTAGGCAATCACACGGTGATTTATTTTTATTGTCTGATTTATTTTAATATTTATCGTGATATCAGTATTTGATGTCTGCATCAAAAAAATAATAGTTATTTTGCAATAAACACTTCCTACGATATGTTTTATTTAAACTTATTAGGTTGTACATCTTTACAAAAATAAAAGTTGAACGAATTGGATATCTAAATTCTGTTAGTAAACAAATGTATTTACTCATTTTGTGACACCTGTTCCTGAAAATAGCTACTCATCCAAATTATTTTCTATTGCAGGTGTTTAGCTTTGTAGATTGTCCAAAATGTAAACACCACCATATGCGTAAAATGTTCAAACATAATTAGAACAATTCGAAACAATCAAATGTAATTTCGTAACTGCTGTTTTTATTTAGTGAAACCAAATACATGTTTTTATTTGCCTCTTTGCCATATTACATGAATTTAGGTTCGACGTTTTCAACAGTTATTGGAAATTTACCTCATAAAACTACCAGCGAATTAATAACATGCATAACAGTCTCTATATTTTAAATGATTCTTAGGTTTCATATAAAAAATATGATTCTGCTTATAGAATCATTATTTAAAATAAAACTAATATATTTGTTTATTCAATAAATAAATAATTTTGCCAACATTCCAGCTTTATTAAAAATGTATTTTTCTATCTTAACAAATCGATAAATGCTCTCATTTAGTAAATATAGGTAAAACTGTCGTGTGACATCACCCTTAGTAGGAAGACAACAGGAAGTCCACAAAAAAAAATATGTTTACATTTAACGATTTTGGCGCCATGTGGATGACATTCATCACTGTTAACATGCCTAAATACATGTTAGTCACACAGGTTGTTTTGCGATGTAGGTTATGTATTACTAATCAAAATATCTAATTTTCAAACTTTTCAAACTGTTCGCTAATGCACCTAACATACTAGCGCATTTAAGTCAAAATTATGCTCATGGGTAAGACCAATTAAAAGAGAAAGTTATAAAGATGGGCGACATGACAGGCTGGATAGTTTGTGTGGCATCTATCGCTAATATTTTTATTAGAAGCGGTGTTGTCTTCAGCTTTGGAGCATTTATTGCAGAGTTCAAGCAACTCTATCACAGTCCAATGGCCGAACTCGGTGAAGTCTTCATATATTTCATTTTGTTCAATGATAATCAAATAATAATTCTCGAAGGAATTTATAGTACATTTTGAAATATTTAATTAAAATTGATGCTCATAATTTCGATTGACAAATCGTTTAGATAATGTGAAATAGCATTAAGTAATACATTTGACCGTATTGATATTGCCTGATTTTAAGTCTACAATTTCTCATTTGAACACATGTAAACATGTATCTGCCCAATTTTTAAACAGAAAGAATGACTTTAAGATATTATATGAACAATTTATATCAATATTATAAGAATTTTTGTTTTTACCTATCATCTCTTATAAATAGAGCAATAACGAATAAGTACCAACGTGATTTTCAGATTGGGTAGGAGTGATAGCGGCCTCCTTAATAGGTATCTTATCATCATTTGCAGCTTGCATTATAAACAAGATCGGTAAAAAAGGATATGCAATATGCTCATCCCTTGGAACGTTGTTGATGGCAGTCAGCTGCTTTGCCTCCTCCTTCGTCAACCATATATCCTGGCTTTTCTTAACCTTCAGCTTAATAGCCGGACTTGGTTCTTCATTAATAACCATGTCCTCAACACTCATTGTTCATGAGTTTTTTCCATTTGATCATCGATTGCATGTATCAGCAACGGCAGCATATCAGTTTGCCTTTCCAATAGGTTTGAATGAGACTCTTCTCTTAGAGAATCTTATGGATTCTTTCTAAGTTGCCTCTTCGTTTCTAGGAATTATGACTTTTGCTCCATTGTTTGCATGGATTATTCAAATCACGTCTTGGAGAACTGCTTTCGTGATTGCGGGAGTTATGATGCTCGTTTTTGGGACAATATCAAGCTTGGTATTCCTATTAAATGTACGTGTTTTAATGCACTAAAAAGTGCTAAGTTTTTTTTATTTTTCTCAGACTTTCTTATTAATTATTCAAAATGTAAGTAAAGTAGTAACTATAGTAGCAATTTTAATAACCGATTATTCTATTTTTAGAAAACATTACCAGAACCTCCAGAAACACAAATAGTTTACAAATCAACAGAAGAATTAGCAAACAACTCTGTAAATGAAGAACAATCAAATGCAAATAATCACATGGATTCAAATTGGAGAAACTTTTGCAGAACACCAAAGAGATTTTGTTGGCTCTTTGGCATATTAATGACATTTGCAATTCAAATGGTACCAATATTTAATCTGGTAATTTACACGTATTATACACTATATTGATTTCAATAAAAATTAATAGTGATTTATGCTCTTTAGACTCACTACATGGAAAGTAAGAATTACGAAAAATTGGAATCATCCATGCCATTAACGTTGAGCACCTTCTCCCAAATTCCGACGCTTCTTGTTCTCTCTCCAATCGGGCGTTACATCAAGGGAAGATTGATATTTACTAACATAGTTTCTTGTTTACTTACGGCATTTCTTTTTGTTATTTGGTCATTTGTTGATCCGTCCTACGGGGTCATCCTGGTATGTTCCTCAGGTAAATGTCATTCGTACATTTCCTTTTAAGTATATTTCATAATTAAAATTAATTTTGAATACTACATACTACATTCATTTAAATACAAGCAGAGTTATCTGATAAATATAAGCATGTAATCGCGTTTAAACAGATTCCTTATATGCAATTCTGTAATTTCTCAGCTATGGGAGTAGCTGCTACATTATCCTTTGGTTTTATCAATCCTTCATCGGTTGAAAACATGTCCATGAAAGTCAACATATCTTGGACAGCTACTTGTACTTCTGCCGGAATTGGAACTTTGCTCAGTCCTCTTTTATCGGGAGTTATTTATGATTTCAGACAATCATACGACGATGTTTTTCTTGCCGTCGGAATATCCTCTTTTTTCAATGGCTTGATATTCATCGTGATTCCAGTAATTGACGTCTGCAAAAAGAAACAAAACAATTACGAAACTTTGAAATGAAAACTGTACCTTATTTTTTTCTCCTTAAATTTCATTTATTAAAATGAATATTTTTGAATAATATTTTTATGAAGTGAACGTCATTGAGTTTCGGTCAGTTCTATGACTAACAAATTTCACAGCTTGCCATTCCTTGCGTCCTGACATGAAAACTAGGGATATACCGGATATCCGGTTGGATGCGGCAAGCTACCAACTATCCGGAAATATCCGTAATCCTCTTGCCCATTATCCGGCATAGAAATTTTTTTAAGTTTAGACAAATTTCTTTGTCTCTTTTCAATGCACATATCATGACATCTCTGTGCGATTACTTTTAAATTAATTCAAAGTATTTCGAAGTATTTTTCGATGAGAGCAAGCGAAAGCAAAAATCTCTGAGTTTCTTTGATTTTTTAAAGATAAGTGTTTTTAATCGTCGCATGGACACTTAATTGTCCAATATCCTTATTCGGTAAAATTACTCGGAAAATACGAGTCTAATCTACATGAACTAAAGAAACTTTAGAAATTCCAAACTTGTGTTAAACTTACATTCTAAATTTGACGAAATTTCAAACTTAAACTGTATTAACACAACCTGCCTTTATATTTGTTTTTTGCATTTCGAGTAAAATACTAAAAAGTATAATTGAATATTATATTTCCTTAAAAATGTAGCAATTTCTCAGCATACGGCGTAGAAGCTTTTGCACTTGTGGTGTACAAATGACAATAATATGTTGACATTTGTAATCGATAACTCAACTACAGTGGCTTGATATTCATCGTGATTCCTTTCATTGACGTTTGCAAGAGAAAAAAAATCAATTATGAAACTTTGAAATGAAAGCTTTGCGTTCTTTTTTAAAACTTATTGATGGATGTTTCTTAAAATTGATTTAATGTGATCCAATTTTTAAAAGTTCGTTAAGAACCAAATGTTTTCGGGTTTAAGATCAGTCTTATGTTCACTTAACCAATCATCTATTTATTTATTTTTGTAAATTTTTATCTACTGAATAGATTAATTAAGATCTGCAAAGGCTGTAAACAAAATATTAAATTGCCAATTTAAGACATTTCATCCTAATTTTTAATAGCATGACTTACTTTATTAAATCATTACCGAATATCAATTTTCGTGAAACCTTACTTCTTTCATTAAATGCACATTTTAAATTAAAATGGTATAAATTCAGGTTTATTTTCAGTCTTTGAAATCATTGGAATACCGATTATCGCCTAAGTTTATGCCGCAATGCTGGAGGAGCTTGATATGCAATCTGACATTAGTTGCACAACTTCAAGCTTCTTTTCAGGCGTGGGAATCATGCACAGTCCCATCACATCTAGATCTTTGAATGAAAGGAGCGGCTTAGTTCCTAGTATATTTTTCGTAATCAATAATCCGTTTCTGAAATGTAATAAATAAATGCATAATAGCCCGTAATATTTGAAATAATTTCTAAAACCTGGTAAAATTGTCTTTAACAGCAGAAGTCATGAGAATATCTTTAAAATCTTTATCCTCTTCTGAACAAGCTTTTATAAATAACATTAAATACATTTAAAACAAAACAAGAATTTATAACAAAATAATTAAATTGGCTGAGGACGACGACGATGATGATTGCAACCTTTATGATCAATTGAAGCTCGTAAAACAAGTTGCCCAAATCATTGAAACACTCAAAAATTAAGGCAAATATTTTTCCAGAAAAAATACCGTAACGAAACTTATAAGTAAATCACAAATGCAATGTTAACCAAACGGCATCTAATTGTATTTGGTATTTACAGCTGTAGGTGTTACAGTTCTTTCATCATTTGGATTTATCTATCCTACATCAACAGAAACTATGTCCACGAATATCAACTTATCGTGGACAGCCACCTGCGTTTCGGCTGGAATTGGAACGCTGCTCAGTCTTCTTTTATCGGGGCTATTTATGATTTCAGACAATCATATTATTTTTTCTTGCCGTAGAAATCTCATGTTTTCTCAATTTTCTCAATATTTATCGTAATTCCAGTAAAGAAGATAAATAATAATTATGAGATCTTGCAATAAAAATCTTTCACTGTAGCATTTCTGCTAAAACGATTTGTCAATATTTTGATTAAAGGGCCGACCATTAATTATATCAACAAAATAGGACGGTTTGAAAAAGCTTGAAAATTCTTGACAAGGGGAGGGGCTTTTTGCCTCACGATAATTTGGAATTTCATAAGGTCGAACAATTTAGGGACGTCATTTGGGGTGCAAAGATTAAGACCAACTTTCGAACAACTGAAAATAAAAGAAATTTTAAACAACATATGAAAAATAAATAGGATAACGTAGAATATCTTCAAAATCCAAAACGTTTGCTAGTAATTTGTGAAGCAAATAAAACGTCCCTAAACTTAACCTAGCTTTTCGTTTGGTATTATTTATGGATTGTCAGATTGGCCAAATTACAGCAACTTAATTTTGACGTTTTCAACAGATGTTTAAAACTACCAGCTAATAAAACTACCAGCGAGAATTTACCATTTGCTAGGTACAAAATGTTACTTTTCCTCTTACATTTCGGAACAAAAATGTGCCTCTGGACATCAAGTCGGAAATTGAATCTGATATTCTATCGAACACAATAAATAACTGTCATTTCAGCTGTATAAAATATATTTTTCTAGCTTTACAAATCAAAAAATGCCCTCTGTAAAAATAGGTAAAAGAATCACGCTACATCTCTCCTATAGCAGGAAAACAATTAATAGGTTTAAAAAGCGAGTTTAGCATTCACAACGTTGGCGTCATGTGGGTGACAGAACGTAGATGAACACGTCAGTCAAGAAGGAAGTTTTGAGATAAAGCCGTTGATGTTAATTTAGTATATTTATATTTAAAATACTTTTAAAATTGCGTCTGTAAAGCGTTACCGGATTTCTGGTGTAATTATTGCAACATTCTGCTTTCGGATTAGAGTTAACAATTATAGATCAAGGATGGAATAAAAAAGATGGGAGACAAGATTGGGTGGCTGGTTTGTGCAGCGTGTATCACCAGCAATTTTATTAGAGCCGGTATTGTCCTCAGTTTTGGAGTATTTATTGCAGAGTTCAGACAACTTTACCAAAGTCCAATGGCCGAACTCGGTGAAGTCATATAATTAATTCAGTTCAGTATTAACCATAAAAGGCGGAAACGTTTGATAATTCTTTTGTTATTCATGATTTTATTCGTAGTTTTATTAATTAATTAACATACGTAATTGATATTTAAAAATTGATATGCCATATCTAATCAACAATGTGAAAGAGCATAAAATAATGCAATGAATCTTATTGATATTGTCTAATTTGATGACCTTAATTCCTTAATTGATTACATTTCTGACCACTTTTAAAATTGAGTGAATCTCTTAAAGAAAGTCGACAACAAATTTATTATTACATAAAAAATATTATTTATTTATTCATTTATTTAAAGGATTAGCTGAGTAGTATCAATGTGATTTACAGATTGGATTGGAGTAATGACTGTCTCCTTGACAGGTGTCTTATCACCGATTGCAGCTTATGTTATACAAAGGAATGATAAGAAAGGATATGCAATCTGCTCAATCATTGGAACGTTGGTAATGGCAGGAAGTTGCTTTGCATCTTCTTTCGTCGGCCATGTTTCTTGGCTGTTTTTAACTTTCAGCCTATTAGTCGGACTTGGTTCTTCATTATTATTTATATCTTCCACTCTGATTGTCCACGAATTCTTTCCATCTGATCATCGACGTGTGATCATCATGTGTCATCAACGACAGCATACCAATATGCTTTTCCATTAGGTTTGAATGAGGCTGTTTTTGTGGATTCTTTCTAAGTTGCTTCTTCATTTCTAGGAATTATGACTTTATCCCCATTGTTTGCTTGGATTATTCAAATCACATCTTGGAGAACTACTTTCGTGATTGCGGGAGTTATGATGCTCGTTTTTGGGACAATATCAAGCTTGGTATTCCTATTAAATGTACGTGTTTTAATATACATTTTTCTTGTTTTTTCTAAGACAATTTCTTTTTAATATATGCTAATTTTTACAACCAGTTATTCTATTTTTAGAAAACATTACCAGAACCTCCAGAAACACAAATAGTGAATAAATCAACAGAAGAATTAGCAAACAACTCTGTAAATGAAGAACAATCAAATTCAAATAATGACATGGATTCAAATTGGAGAAACCTTTGCAGAACACCAAAGAGATTTTGTTGGCTCTTTGGCGTATTAATGACATTTTCAATTCAAATGGTACCAATATTTAATCTGGTAATTTAAACTTCTAATAAACAATTACAAATTTAATAAAAAATTCTTTTTTAGTTTAATGAATTATTTTCTTAGTTTAAATTGATTTAATAAAATATCATTCAATTAAATCTTAAAAAATAGGTTATCGAGCCGAAGTTAAGCATTACATTCACTTTATCACATAACTAATTATTCTATGATTGTTCGTTCATTTTACTAGATGACTAACTAAAATTTAAAAATGGTGAAAGTAAATATTGAATTGGAAATTATATATATGCTTTATCCTAATTTGTATTAGCAATGCTAGTCGCACTGCATCGAAATTTCATATGTGAAAAGCAATTTTCAAGAAATTGTACTTTTCTCCAATAAATGCACTATTTTGAATATAGAATTAAACAAACATCAGGCGTGTTTATATTGTTACATGTCTACATTCATGTCACAACACGAGAAGAGATAAATATGCAGTCTGACATTGATTTTCAACTTTGTGCTTCCTTGGTTAGACCCAAGATGCTCAGTTCCATTATATCCATGGCTTTGTTCGACGCAATCTGTTCCAATGGCGGAGTTTATTTATGTCGAAACTGGTTTATGCAGGGTTAACAGCTTGACCCCACTTGGAATTCCACTTCACAGACAAAACAGGAAAGAGAAGTACGAGTGTATCAATTGATTACTGCTCACCGATTTAATGTATTGAAATAAAAATTTTAACGGAATTTTGTTAAATGCAGATTCGCATTAATTTCGTTAATTGTATTTTTTATGATTACATTCCTATGAAATTAATTCAAAATAAAACGTTAGTTTTCGTGGATGATTGAATTCTCATTTGAGAATTTTCGTAAATCTTTGATTTTGAAATGCAATAAATAATGGCAAATAATAAATAGCTAAGGGATAATTTCAAATAATTTCTGATTAGACTTTTAACAAGTCGACATGCGTTTTGTGTGCTAAAAGATGAAAGACAACTTGAATCGATTGTAAAATGTTTAAATTGGCCGATGCGACGACGCATGCTTGCTTTATCTTTATAATTAATCCAAGCTCGAAAAGCAAGTTTCTCAAACAATTGAGGTAAGTTAGGTTTTGCAAGAAAAATATATTATTCTGTATATATTATCTTACATTGAAATGTATGAAATTCAATAAAATTATAAAAACTCTTCTGTCGGTGAAAAAGGCCTTAGCTGTACCCAAATTGTACCATGAAAGATCGAGATGACTTGCCGCAAAACTACAGCAACAGAAATGGATGGATTGTCTGCATATCCTGTGTTGTCATTAATTACATCAGAATAAGTTTAGTGTACAGTTTTGGAGTATTTATTGCGGAATTCAAGAAAATATATGGAAGTCAAATGGTTGAACTGGGTGAGTTAGATTTTTTTCATCTGACTGTTATACTATTGGGAAGATGTGAAACCAAATGATGAGATAAGATATCATTGTAAACCTTGTAGAAAAGTAAAAATTATTTTTTAAAAAATTGAATACTTTAAAAAACATTTAATTTCCTTTTCCATTTACTCATATCTTGATATCAGCTACAAAAATTATAAATCAAAATTCAAGTATGTTACAAAAAAAAACTTTGATGGCACCCACAGGCCGCCCGAAGGGAACACCCTTTCCGCTAATTGGGCCAACCGTATAGAAACTACAAATTATTTCATTAAGTGTTATATTATATTATGTTAAATAACATAATGTCGTGAAATGCTACATGTTTATGTGTTCGTTATTGAATGTTTAGATGATGAGCACAAATGTTTTTGATTAAGCTGTTATGTTTGAAGGAGTCTTAAATATCGATTCAGAATGATACACCATCTTGACAATTAGGTCCTTTCACGAAAAATTAATTATCCTCTTCTACTTTCTGCTGTTGATCCTTTAAAATTTTTGCGGTTGAGAATACTGAGAAAATCGTTACTATCTAGAAAAATTTTTTTTAAATAAATTATTTAATTATTGTTATATTATATTATATTATATTAAATAACATAATGTCGTGAAATGCTACATGTTTATGTGTTTATTAAGATTTAAAACGACTTTTTAAAGATTGGATTCCAGCTTCTGTAATCGCTATTACATTTATTCTGGCTCCTGTTCCAACGTTAATAATCAGGATAGTTGGCGCGAAAGGTTACATGATATGTTCTCTTGTTGGGACGTTGTTGCTCACAGCTGGATGCTTCACGTCTGCATTGGTGGACCAAGTTTCCTGGCTATTTTTGACTTTTAGTTTCAGCTTTGGTGTTGGCTGCTGCTTGGTCTTCCTATCATCGACTCTGGTGATGAATGAATTTTTTCCTCAAAGGCATCGGTATCATGTTTTGGCAACGTCGGCTAATCTGTTGTCATATCCTGCCTGTTAGAAATTTATATACTTAAAAAAAAAGTGATTATATGATGATTTTTCTTGCAGCCATTATGACTTCAGGTCCTCTCTATGCATGGATTATAAAACTTACCTCATGGAGAATTGCATTTGTGGTTGCTGGAGTGAAAATATTTGTTTTTGGAGGCATCTGCAGTCTTTTATTTTTACTTAAAGTTAGTAAAGATTCTGCTAATATTTATAGAAATACTAGCTTTTTTTATAAACCTGCTTCGCCAGTGACATACTCAAACTAATTTATTATTTATTATAAATAATTTTATTTATCCCGCTATTATTTACGTCCTTCAAATACCTCCAGTTGCTTGCCCTTAATGGGCTGGATGACTAGGACGGTGCTTCCGCAACGGAATTCGAATCTGCGACACGCCGTCGCGACAGGCGAAGTCTTAAACCCTAGACCTTGCAAAAGCACAATGCTTCTTGCTTTCAGTAGCTCTCGAGTTTAAAGCTCGTACGCGATTTAGGAAAAGGTGAAAGTTGAAAACTGAAAAGTGGCTCAGTTGACCTAGAAATGCCAGAGAGAATGATGTGTGCAAATTTCAAGTCGCTACTGTTAACTGTAATACTGTTTTGCAGAGTTCTTAGGACAGATAAATACACATATGTAATTTCTGTTTTATATTTTAGATTCAACAATTCAGTCTCATACTGGGTCTTTTTATTGGCCTGTCCTTTTATGCCCATAATTGAAATATTAATAGAGGTTAATGCTTAAGATTTAAGGTAGTTAAATAAAGACTTTAAAATTTATGGCAGAACCTTAGATATTTGTCAATTTTTGAGAAACAATATTAACTATAAACATAATTTAATGATGACAAAAAGTATATTTTCTTAAAATCAGTCTGCGAATTTATTTACCGCTTAGAAAACAGGTACTTGTAATGATATGCGTTCATTTATGTTAGCTAAGCTAATGAGACGAAAAAGTTATCAATTGGATAAAAATAATATTATGTGTATTATATCAATACTAATTTTAATTGCAATTGTTCGATGGAAAGCCTTACATCTCATATTCCACAAGAAGTGATCATACCAACCATGTAAAATCTATGATTTGTGAAAATATTGGTCCTTTGCCTTGTTTCTTTATTTCGAAAACATCATAATTACTATAAATTATTTCATCCATCTCATTGTTATAGCCGTTAAGTTTGAAACAAACCAACTATAAGAAATCATCATGAAACAAAAAATTATCGTGAAACAGGAAATCCTGTTTTATAGATACCAAAAGCTGAAGAATGTGATGTGAAGACAAAATCACATGTTGAAGACGAAACCTTATCCGGTCATTTCTCAAAAGACACGGATTCCAAATGGTGTAACATTTGTAAGACTTCAGAAAGGGTATGCTGGCTTATCGCAACTGTGTTGATTTATGCCAGCATGGTGCTTCCAGTAATTAATTTGGTAATACTTAATTTTTAGAATAACTTTCATAAAGCCACTAAAAAAAGTGAATATTTTGTAGCCTCATTACATGGAAGACAAAGGTTACGACAAATTGGAGGCATCCTTACCATTGGTCTTTCGAAGTGTTTTTGAAATCATTACTTGCCTCGTAATGATTCCAATCGGACATAAATTTAAAGGAAATCTTATTTATGTCTCCATCCTCTCGTGTTTAGCAGTTGCCTTGTTGTTTTTCGTTTGGCCATCAATAGATCCGTCTTTCGTTGATATCATGATCTTGTCTTCAGGTGAAATATCACTAAAATATTTTGCAATTGTAATATTACGAACTATTATATTAAATTTGAAATTAAAGCAACTATAATTAACACTTATGAGATATGTTATATGCTCCTGTGAATATAATAATAGTCTTCGAATTTTTCAATAGTTAAATTATCGAATTGAATCTCGATTAAATGAATTAGATATTTATCTGATTTAAAAAAAATAATTTTAAATTATTTTTAGTTTATGGAATTATAGGATCGTCGCTTTTCGTTTATATTTATGCCACATCACTGGAGGTAATGAATATGAAAGCTGATATCGCGTGGACAAGTTATTGCTGCTTTGCTGGATTAGGATCTCTCCTTAGCCCCATATTATCCGGGGCTTTGTTTGACCTGAGAGGTTCTTATAACGACGTTTATTATGTCACAGCTGCAGTAGCTGTACTTATCACTTTGATCTTACTCGGAATTCCTCTTTCAAAATGTTTACGGAAAAGAAAGATGGAATATGATCAATTGAATTGATTGAGTTATCCAGCAACATTATCAGAATAACAATAACTATTTTATAATACGTATAAAACTACTACCACATTGAAATGAAACGATATTAATTGAATTTATTTCGAGATTTAAAGTTCATATGAATTCATCATTTTGAAATTTAATAGATTTTCAACTTCTGAAATTTATTCATATAAATAAATGATTTTCATGATTCATCTATAGTTAGTTTTCAATTATTTGAATGTTGGAGGATCTAAAGACTGAACTGATTGAGAAACGTCAAACACGAAAAGGTCATCCAGTTTTTTAAATCGGTTACTGTGTTATTGTTACTGACATCCTACAATGTCGAGCAAATGAGAAAATGACATCAGTTACAATTTAATGAAACCAAATTTCATAGAAACACGTCTAGGAATTACGAATCCGGAATTTATTGAGAAAATGCGTTCCAGTATAAGGCGGTAGTGGCAACAACCGCGGTGGGGTTTGAAACCCGGCCTGCGCCGTTGGGAAGGAGCGCTACGTAAATAGTTGACAAAAAGAACCTCTGGCGCTATATAAATGGAGAACATTTATATTTATTTACATTTTAATAGTCTAGCTATTGTGCCGGAAAATGATATAACTACAGTTTATGTAGCTTCTAAAATTTCATGCCGCTCAAACTATAAATTAACAAAGTTTCAACTGTCGAATTTTGTTCACAGCTGTTGGTAAGTCAGCTTTTCAAGCCACTTTACTCTTCTAAGTCCGTCAGTCTGGCGTTTGGCGATAGAGCTTTCTTTTGCTGAACAAGGAAAGCATCCCCAACCAGTTCCTACGCTTGGGTTCCATAAAAATATTTAAATCCAAATAAAAACACATATATTAAACTGAGTCATTAGTCGTAATATCATGTTCTTTATTTGTATGCCGAATAATCGATTTTTAATTGTCAGAGCTTAATTTTTCATGGTCGCTTGATGTTGCATGAAGACGTCTGGATATTGTTTGCTTATTTTAAATTTTCAACAAAAAGCTACGCAATGGTAACGATAGAAATTACCAACAAATTATCTGAACGTAATTATTATGTAGTCACATTTTATTTCAAAAACTATTCTCAACACATAAAAAGGTTAACAATCCATCTTATCAGGAAGACAACCGTCTAAACAACTAAAACATTTTCTCAAAGTTGGCGGCATGTGGTGATATTAGTAACATAAAATGCTCAAAAACACATTCGCCAAGCAGAATGTTTCGTAACTGCTAATGATAATGATACCGGACAGTAAGATTATGTCATGTTAAAATACTTTTAAAACTGTCTGATAACATTTCTGGCTTAATAAAAAAAAATTTTGGGACCAAGATTGGATTAAAAAAAAGATGACCGATTGTAAAGGATGGATAGTCTGCTTGGCTGGTATTGTCAACTTTTTCATTAGAGGTGGTATAATTCACGGTTTTGGAGCATTCATTGCAGAATTCAACAAACTCTACCACAGTTCAATGGCGGAGCTCGGTAAAGTCATCTTTTGTTTCATTTTATACATACAATAATAACATTCAGAAATCCTTAAACTTAATCGGTGAACATAGAGGTAGTCTTAGAAAGATTCTAAATACAACAATAATTTAATTAATAAACTTAATTAATGTAAACTTAATTACAAAAATTAATTAATGTCTTTTCGCAGGGTTTTAACAATATGTATTATTGTGGTTGTTATTACTAATATTATTATTATTTTGATACGCATTATTCTTCATTTGATTTAATTTGTGAGTAGTTTTTAAATTTTAAAGGCTTTTAAAGACAAGATATTGCAATGAATTTCATTGATATTGCCTAATTTGATGTGCGTAATACCTTTAATTGATTACATTTCTGACCACTTTTTAAATTGAGTGAATCTCTTAAAGAAAGTCGACAACAAATTTATTATTACATAAATAATATTACTTATTCATTTATTTGAAAGATTAACTGAGTAGTATCAATGTGATTTACAGATTGGATTGGAGTAATGACTGTTTCCTTGACAGGTATCTTATCACCGATTGCAGTTTATGTTATAGAAAAGAATGGTAAGAAAGGATATGCAATCTGCTCATTCATTGGAACGTTGTTGATGGCAGGCAGTTGCTTTGTATCTTCCTTCGTCAATCAAGTTTCTTGGCTTTTCCTAACCTTCAGCTTTCTAACCGGACTTGGTTCTGCGTTATTATATATGTCCTCTACTCTGATTGTCCACGAATTCTTTCCATCTGATCATCGATTCCATGTGACAACAACGACATCATACCGATATGCCTTTCCATTAGGTTTGAATGAGGTTGTTTTGTGGATCCTTTTTAAATTGCTTCTTCGTTTCTAGGAATTATGGCTTTTTCCCCTTTGTTAGCATGGATTATTCAAAACACATCTTGGAGAATTGCTTTCGTGATTGCGGGAGTTATGATGCTCGTTTTTGGGACAATATCAAGCTCGATATTCCTATTAAATGTACGTGTTTTATGCACTAAAGAGTGCCAAGTTTTTCTTATTTTTCTCAGACTTTCTTATTAATTATTCAAAATGTAAGTAAAATAGTAACTGTAGTAGCAATTTTAACAACCAATTATTCTATTTTTAGAAAACTTTACCAGATCCTCCAGAAACACAAATAGTGAATAAATCAACAGAAGAATTAGCAAACAACTCTGTAAATGAAGAACAATCAAATGCAAATAATGACATGGATTCAAATTGGAGAAACATTTGCAGAACACCAAAGAGATTTTGTTGGCTCTTTGGCATATTAATGACATATGCAATTCAAATGGTACCAATATTTAATCTGGTAATTTAAACCTATTATAAACAATTACTTTTTTAAATTTAATAGTGATATATGCTCCTTAGACTCACTACATGGAAAGTAAGAATTACGGAAAATTGGAATCATCGGTAGCGCTAGTGTTGTGCAGCTTTTTCCAAATTCCGACGCTTCTTGTCTTCTCTGCCGTCGGACATTATTATATTAAAGGAAAACTTATATTTACTAACATAGTTTCTTGTTTACTTTTGGCCCTTCTTTTTGTTGTTTGGTCATTCGTTCATCCGTCCTATGGGGTCATTCTGGTATTTTCCTCAGGTAAATGTCATTCGAACATTTCCTTTTATTTGTAATTTTTTTTTACATAAATTTAAATTTTTAATTGGACATTTTAAAATATTTTTAATGTAATTATAGTTTTACAAAATTTTCATCTGATAAATATGCATGTAACCTCACTAAAGTTGTTTATATACATTTAATTCGCCATTCCACAGTAACGGGAATAGCTTATGCGTTATCTTTTGGTTTTCTCAATCCTGCCTCAGTGGAAAACATGTCCATGAAAATCAACATATCTTGGACAGCCACTTGCACATTTGGTGGAATTGGAACTCTATTCAGTCCTCTTTTATCGGGAGCTATTTATGATATTAGACAATCACACGATGATGTTTTTCTTGCCGTCGGAATCTCGTCTTTTTTCAATGGCTTGATATTCATCGTGATTCCAGTAATTGACGTCTGCAAGAAGAAAAAAATCAATTATGAAACATTGAAATGAAAACTATACATTATGTTTTCATCTCCTTAAATTTCATTTAATAAAATGTGATTTTTGAATAATATTCGTATGAAGATGAACTTCATGGAGTTTCGGTCAGTTCTGTGTTTTTCGACTGAATAACAAATTTCATAGCATGCTTCGTTAGTCATTCATTGGGTACTGACATGAAAATTAGGGTTGTACCGGATAACCGGTTTGTTCCAATATTCGGTCAGATACTATACATCCGTAATCCGGTAGTCCATTATCCGACATAAATAAATTTTTTAATTTAGACAAATTTCTGTTTCTTTTCAAAGCACTTATCACGCCATCTTTAGAGTATACTTTTAAAATAATTCAATCACAATTGCGTCTCCTAATCGCGTTAGAAGTTTCATTTGGAAGTATTTTCGATGAGCGCTAGAGACAGTTCGAAAACAACAATCTCTGAGCTTTTTGATTTTTTTAAAGATAAATGTCTCCATCCATATTTAATTACCACCGTTAATTATCCGGTATTCTATATTCGGTAAAATTTTCTATCCGGTCTAAACCAGTCCAGCGCAATTCCCCGCACTCCGTAATATTCTAATTTCTTGATCAGAACTGAGTGAGTTACTGTGTCGAAGGCTTTGGATAGGTCGAAAAATATCTCAATATATTATTTTCTCCGGTCAAGAGCTTCAGTGATCCTCAAGTGTAAATGTATTAGGGGCATGGACGTGGAGTGACCTAAATCGGATTTAGAGAAGGTCACTCCACGTCCATGCCCCTAATACATTTACACTTGAGGATCACTGAAGCTCTTGACCGGAGAAAATAATATATTGAGATATTTAATGATATTAAATTTGAAATTAAAACTACTTTTATTAACACTTTATTCTATGTTTATTCTGTGTTTATTATAGAATAATATGTTTACGGAAAAGAAAGATGGATATGATCATTTGAATTGATTGAATTATCCAGCAATATTATCAGAATAACATTAACTATTTTGTTATACGTATAAAACTACTACCACATTGCTGAAAATGAAAAAATATTAATTGAATTTGTTTCGAGATTTAAAGTTCATATGAATTCATCATTTTGAAGTTTAATAGATTTTCAATTTCTGAAATTTATTCATATAAATAACTGATTGCCATAATTTATCTACAGTTAGTTTTCAATTATTTGAATGTTGGAGAATCTCAAGACTGGAATTGAAAAACTTCAATGTTTTCTTCTTTCACTGTTTTCTTATGATTACAATGCCCTCCCCAAGATATTTACAGGGTTTTTTTTCTGACAGTAACAACTACAATAACCCTACTCACTTTCTTCATTTCACTCATAAATACAGTCCTCATTTGCTACTTTCAAACTCTTTTCTATTCGATTTTATGGTCCAAGATTATACTCTTCAATTAAATTATCAATGAAAGATCAATTTCAATCTTGTGCTTTCAATATTCTTTATCTGTTGTTTAAAAAGTCTTACAAGTTGTACATATTGCGCGGTATTCTTTAAGTAGTTCATTTGTTTACTTTCGCTCTTACGGTGCCGACTTGTAACGTGTTAATGAGGGTCAGTCTGATAGCGGAAGCTTGTGTTTCCTTAAGGTTGACCCTTGAATTATTTTATTTGGATTCTTGTGTTGCTTTGGTGTTTGTTATTGCTCTGCTTGGTTGAATTAAAATAGATCAAAAAAAAAAAAAGAAAAGGTTATCCAGTTTTTTTAAGTCGGTGTTAATTGTTACTGACTTCCTACAATGTCGAGCAAAGAAGGTAATGGCATCAGTTACAATTTGAATTAAATCAAATTTCATAGAAACACGTTTAGGAAATACGAATCCGGAATTTACTGATAAAATAGTTAGATATCGAAGTCTTTAAAAAGTCTGACAACTAAAAAGTCCAGCCCAGCAAATTTTTTTCTTGGATTCCGCGTGCGGATTGACCAAATGGGTTGCGTTCCAGCATATGGCAGTAGTGGCAACAATCGTAGTGATGTTTCGAAACCCGGCCTGCATCGCCATAAGCGCTATTGGAAAGGAGCGCTGCATAAATGATTAACAAAAAAAAATTAACAAAACTATTCTATTTAATCTCTCTGGACTTAATATCTCCTCAACAACATGGATTCAGACCACTTATATAGACCACCACAAATTTACTGGAATGTGTTTTGACAGGACCACTTCACAGCAACGGCGTCAGCAAACAGACATAATCTACTTCGAAATCGAACTTTAGAAATCGCTGTCAAAGGATGATTCTGTTCTTCAGAGAGGCATCAATTCGCTCACCACGTGGAGCAGGAAGTGGCAATTAAAATTAGCCAAGGAAAATGTTTTAATTGCTCAATTAAAACCAGTTCTAGGAAGGGACCCTGCTCACATCAATACTGCATTGATGACATCTCGCTCACTACAGTTGACCAAACCAGAGATCTTGGTGTCATAATAGATGTCATTGGTAGCATCACATACAAGGCTGCAGTCCAATCACGACTGATTCTCAAATCATTCACATTTAGGGACAAAAATCTTCCAAAAACCATATTCATTTTGCAAACTATTCATCAACTAGAGGTGAATTTAATTTAATTTCATCAATTTAAACTAAGGTCAAACTTTTGTGCAATAGATAAAACCAAATACTTTTTCACTAATCGAATAATTAACATTTGGAATAATATAGCTAAGTCAGCACATACAGTCGATTCACCTCCCTCCTCAATGATTAAGACTTTTCATCATTTCGCCTTTATAATTTATTTCACCTCTCGTTTCATTTCTCACTTTTTTTTGTTTTTTGCTTGTTTGATAGTGAGTAGGTAAGAGGCTTCTGTGCTCTGCCCACTTATTAAAAAAAAAAAGCGTTTCTGACGCTAGATAAATGAAGAACATTTATATTTATTTACATTTGGATAGCCTAGCTAGTTTGCCGGAAAATGATATAACCACAGTTTAAGTAGCTTCAACAATTTCGTGCTGATCAAGCAATAAAAGACTGTCAAAATTTCAACTGTTGAATTTGGTTCACAGCTGCTGGCAGTTTGGTGAGTCAGCTTTTCAAGCTACTCTACTCTTCTAAGTCCGTCAGTCTGGCGTTTGGCGATAGAGCTTTCTTTTGCTGAACAAGGAAAGCATCTCCAACCAGTTTCTACGATTGGGTTCCATAAAAATATTTAAATCCAAATAAAAACACATATATTAAACTGAGTCATTAGTCGTAACATCATGTTCTTTATTTGTTTGTTTTTTTTATTTGCCGAATAATCAATTTTTAATTGTCAGAGCTTAATTTTTCATGGTCGCTTGACGTTGCATGAAGGCTTCTGGATATTGTATGCTTATTTTTTAATTTTCAAAAGAAAGGCTACGCAATGACGACGATAGAAATTACAAACAAATTATCTGAACGTAATTATTCTAATTACAATAAATAATAAGGTTAAAACCTTTCAGTCACATTTTATTTCAAAAATTATTCTCAACACATAATAAAGGTTAACAATCCATCTTACCAGGAAGACAGCCGTATAACTAAAACGTTTTCTCAGCGTTGGCGGCATGTGGTGGTATTCGTCAGTTTGAAAAAAATGCTCAAAAATGCTCACATTCGCCAAGCAGAATGTTTCGAATGAACATGTTACTCGACAGTAAGATTATTTTATGTCGAAATACTTTTAAAACTGTGTGATAACATTTGTTTTCATTCTTAATTACATAAAAATTTGTGTAGGACCAAGCTTGGTTTAAAAAAAGATGACCGATACGAAAGGATGGATAGTCTGTGTGGCTGGTGTTGTCAACATTTTCATTAGAGGTGGTTTAGTTTACGGCTTTGGAGCATTCATTGCAGAATTCAACAAACTCTACCACAGTTCAATGGCGGAACTCGGTAAAGTCATCCCTCATTTCATTCCTTACACATAACAATAACAACCAAAAATCGTATCGTTTGTTAGTCAAACATTCCTAAGAGATTTTGTGTACAATTTTCCTTATGAAATGAATTTTTGAAAATTCATTTTTGTAATTTGTTAATATGTTTTTATAATATATAAAATCGTTTCATATATCATATTTTGATATATATTACTGTGGTTATTATTATTATTATTTGGATAAGCATTATTCTTCATTTGATTTAATTTTTGATTAGTTTTTAAATTTTAAAGTCTTTTAAATACAATAAATATATAAATGTTTTTAAATTATAAAATTTTTAAGAATTTAAAATATTAATTCCATTTAATATGATTTACAGATTGGATCGGCGTAATGACGATTTCTTTAACCGGTATCTTATCACCATTTGCAGTTCTTTTTATGCACAAGATTGGGAAGAAAGGATACGCAATCTCCTCATTTATGGGGACTTTGATTCTGGCAGGCAGTTGCTTTACATCTTCCTTCGTCAATCAAGTTTCTTGGCTTTTCCTAACCTTCAGCTTCCTAATCGGACTTGGTTCTGCATTATTATTTATGTCCTCCACTCTGATTGTCCACGAATTCTTTCCATCTGATCATCGATTCCATGTATCATCAACGACAGCATACCAATATGCTTTTCCATTAGGTTAGAATGAGGTTGTTTTGTGGATCTTACTTAAATTGCTTCTTAATTTCTAGGAATTATGGCATTTTCCCCATTGTTTGCTTGGATTATTCAAATCACATCTTGGAGAACTACTTTCGTGATTGCGGGAGTTATGATGCTCGTTTTTGGGACAATATCAAGCTCGATATTCCTATTAAATGTAATTATGTGCTTTAATGCACTAAAGAGTGCTAAGTTTTTTTTATTTTTCTCAGACTTTCTTATTAATTATTCAAAATGTAAGTAAAATAGTAACTGTAGTAGCAATTTTAACAACCGATTATTTTATTTTTAGAAAACATTACCCGAACCTCCAGAAACACAAATAGTGAATAAATCAACAGAAGAATTAGCAAACAACTCTGTAAATGAAGAACAATCAAATTCAAATAATCACATGGATTCAAATTGGAGAAACTTTTGCAGAACACCAAAGAGATTTTGTTGGCTCTTTGGTATATTAATGACATTTGCAATTCAAATGGTACCAATATTTAATCTGGTAATTTAAACTTATTATAAACAATTACTTTTTTTAATTTATTAAATTTAATATAATTTAATAGTGATATATGCTCCTTAGACTCACTACATGGAAAGTAAGAATTACGGAAAATTGGAATCATCATTAGCGCTAGTGCTATATACCCTTTTCCAAATTCCGACTCTTATTGTCTTCTCTCCAATCGGGCGTTACATCAAGGGAAAATTGATATTTACTAACATAGTTTCTTGTTTACTTATGGCATTTTTTTCTATTGTTTGGTCATTTGTTGATCCGTCCTACGTGGTCATTCTGGTATTTTCCTCAGGTAAATGTCATTCGGACATTTCCTTTTATTTGAAATTTTTTTTTACTTAAATTCAAATTTTTAATTGGACTTTTTAAAATATTTATAATGTAATTATAAATTTTATAACATATTTATCTGCTAAGTATGCCTGTAGCCTCACTAAAGTTGATTATATACACCTAGTTCGTAATTCCACAGTTATGGGAGTAGCTGCTATATTATCTTTTGGTTTTCTCAATCCTGCGTCAGTGGAAAACATGTCCATGAAAATCAACATATCTTGGACAGCCACTTGCACATTTGGTGGAATTGGAACGATACTCAGTCCTCTTTTATCGGGAGCTATATATGATATTAGACAATCATACGACGATGTTTTTCTTGCCGTCGGAATATCCTCTTTTTTCAATGGCTTGATATTCATCGTGATTCCAGTAATTGACGTCTGCAAAAAGAAACAAAACAATTATGAAACTTTGAAATGAAAACTGTACCTTATTTTTTTCTCCTTAAATTTCATTTAATAAAATGAATATTTTTGAATAATATTTTTATGAAGTGAACGTCATTGAGTTTCGGTCAGTTCTATGATTAACAAATTTCACAGCTTGCCATTCCTTGCGTCCTGACATGAAAACTAGGGATATACCGGATATCCGGTTGGATGCGGTATCCGGTATGCGGCAAGCTACCAACTATCCGGAAATATCCGTAATCCTCTTGCCCATTATCCGGCATAGAAAAATTTTTAAGTTTAGACAAATTTCTTTGTCTCTTTTCAATGCACATATCATGACATCTCTGTGCGATTACTTTTAAATTAATTCAAAGTATTTCGAAGTATTTTTCGATGAGAGCAAGCGAAAGCTAAAATCTCTGAGTTTCTTTGATTTTTTAAAGATAAGTGTTTTTAATCGCATGGACACTTAATTATCCAATATCCGATATTCGGTAAAATTTGCTACCCGATGCATGCCTAATGAAAATACGAGTATAATCTACATGAACTAAAGAAACTTTAGAAATTCCAAACTTGTAATAAAATTACATTCTAAATTTGACGAAATTTCAAACTTAAACTGTATTAACACAACCTGCCTTTATATTTGTTTTTTGCATTTCGAGTAAAATACTAAAAAGTATAATTGAACATTATATTTCCTTAAAAATGTAGCAATTTCTCAGCATACGGCGTAGAAGCTTTTGCACTTGTGGTGTACAAATGACAATAATATTATTGACATTTGTAATCGATAACTCAACTACCGACCTTCCCAAAGTGAGTTAGTCCTATTCGACCGAACAGCCATGTAATGCTTTTTGCAAGTTCTTCCTCAGCGAATTTTGGATAATTTCTAGCTTTTTAGTAGAATTAGTCATGAGCGATAGAAATGGATGGATAATTTGTGCAGCGGGTGTTTTTCAAATCTTCATTAAAAGTGGCATGACTCAGGGCTTCGGTGTATTCATCGCAGAGTTTAAACGACTTTACAAAGCCAAGATGGCGGAACTCGGTAAATTATCATTCTACAATTTTCTATAACGAATTTCTGAAAAGATTGTTTAAGTTATGCTTAAAATTTGATTACCTAAGATTGTATAAATGCATGACGGAATTAATTATTAACCGGTAAACGCGTACTTTCAGATTCAAGAACATTGAAATCTTTAATTCTATTTCAAGTTTAACGAAATAATGAGAGCAAGAAAAATTGATTTTCAGATTGGATGGCGGTGTTACCGCTCACCTTGACAGGGTTCTTTTCACCGATTCCTAACTTTGTTATAAATAGGCTAGGTAAGAAAGGTTACGCAGTCTGTTCATTCATTGGAACATTTCTGATGGCAGGCAGTTGCATTGCTTCTTCATTCGTGAACCACATTTCTTGGCTATTCTTTACCTTCAGCTTCTTAACAGGATTTGCTTCCTCGTTCATATTTATGTCCTCCACTCTGATTGTCCACGAATTCTTTCCAGCTGATCACCGATTCCATGTGCCGACAACGATGGCGTACCAGTTTGCCATTCCACTAGGTTAAAATGTTGTTTCAAATCGTCCTCTTTACCTCTTAATTTATTTCTATGTTTTAGCAACTATGATGTCTTCCCCTCTGTTTGCATGGGTCATGCAGATCACATCTTGGAGAACCGCTTTTGTGATCGGAGGAATTATGGTTCTCGTTACTGGGACAATATGCAGCATGTTACTTTTTATAAATGTGCGTGTTATGTCTGGCGTTTTTATAAAATAAGTTAGTTATTTAAGTAAGATTCTATTTTTTATGTTCTTGCAGCAGTAGCTTATTGTAAATGAATTTTTTTTATCAATGGTAAGGAATAACGACAATAATCTTTAAAAAAAATAAATAATTATATATTAACGTCCGTTGCATAGCTAGATTAGGACGGTGCTCCAGCAGCGGGATTCGATTCCGTGCTGCCATCGTGAGAGGCGGAAGTCTTACATCATGCGGGAGCACTAACAATCTTATACGCAATAATCTTACACAGACTTTTCACAGAAGAACTTTTGTAATATTAAACGATTATTATAAAATTCCATCTTTACATATTACAATTACTACAGATTAATGGTTTAATCATTAAAAATGTTATAGCTTTTGCAATTTAATATACTTATGAAGAAGGTGCTGATTAATGTTGCTCTTCATTTTAAAGTTAGTAATATATTTCATTTTAAAAAATTGATTTTGGAACACTTCCAGAATGCACCAATAGAAATCCCGAGACCTCATACAGAGAATATTATAACACAAGCTCCAGTGGATAAATCTAACAACGATGAAAACTCGAGCAATGATAAATCCATAAATTCAAACTGGAGAGGTGCTTGTGGAACACCAAAGAGATGTTTGTGGCTCTTTGGCGTAGTAATGACATTGTCAACTCACACGATACCCATGTTCAATTTGGCAAGTTAAATGAACACAAGTCATTCAAATAATTTAATAATTCATTAATATTACTTTTCAGCCCCATTACATGGAAAGCAAAAATTACGGAAAAATGGAATCGACCTTACCACTGTTCTTATACAGCCTCTCGCAAATTTTTGCTTTTGTGATTTTCTCTTTCATTGGACCTTGTATGAAGGGAAGGTTGATATACGCCAACATTGCATCTTGTTTGATTTTGGCCCTTCTCTTTGTTATTTGGGCATTCGTTGACACGTCCTTTGCGGTAATTATGGTATTTTCTGCAGGTATTTTTTATTTACATATTTTTTATATAAACATTTTTATTAAATTAATTTTAACAAGCAACATTTAACAATACTACTGTAAGAAAACAATGAATCAGTCTCACCATGATTTATCCAAATACCTTTTATTAATACGATGCAGTTGCAGGAGCCGCTATCATGTTAGCTCTTGGTTATCTCAATCCGTCATCGTCGGAAAATATGTCCATGAAAATCAACATATCATGGACAGCCACTTCCATTTCGGTAGGAACGGGAACGCTACTCAATCCTCTTTTATCGGGAGTTATTTATGACTTTAGGCAATCATACGATGATGTTTTCATAGTTGCTGGATTTGTTTGCTTTATCACCAGCTTGATATTTTCCGCGATTCTACTAATTGACATATTCCAGAAGAAAAAGGAAAATTATGATTCTTTTGAATAAAACATTCCAGCATCATTTTGTACTGGATAGTTGCGTAAAATGTATAAAGTATAAAAAATGTATAAAAATGTCATAAAGCTTTAAAAAGCATGAAGTCGTCCAACAAAATTTTGAATTCTTATTTCTAATCATAATTTCAAACCCTTGCGAAAATGAACAAAATATTTCCATCTAAAGTTTATATATTTCACATATAAAGGTTAAGCAAAAGCTAGCGATGAGTTGATGATATATTTATTAAGTTACATTTGCATGAAACTTTCATTTTTATACCTCAATTCCTTCCGCCTCTGTTGGGCTTCATATCTTAGGTTATTATTATGTCCAAAATGATTTTTAGAATTTAAAAATTTAATAACAATTAACATGATTTACGAATTGGAGTAATGCCGGTATCCTTAACAAGTAATTTAGCACTGTTTGCAACTTTCTTTATAAACAAGATCGGTAAGAAAGAAAATGCAATATTCTCATTCGAGGGGCTTTGGAGCTTAATGGTAGTTGATTTGCCTCCTCATTAATCAAACACCTTTCCTGGCTTTTCTTAATCTTCAGCTTCCCAGCCATTGGTTCTTCATTATTAATTAAAACTTTCACTCTGGCTGCTCACTATTTCATCCAATCTGATCACCGATTCCATATGTCGGCAAAGATGGCATACCAATATGCTTTTCCTTTTTATTTGGTTTGAATGAAGTTGTTTCGTGGGTCTTTTCTAAATTGTTTCTTCGTTTCTGGAAAATGTGATATTCTCACTTGTTCTCACTTAATGAAATTATCGAAATTTATATTTAACTCGTATTTAACAATTTATAGCGCAGAAGTTTTTGAACTTTTGGTCTATAAATTACAAAATATTTTGACAGCTCCATTTTGACTAACATGTGGGTCAACTGCTCTCCTAGCAATGAGTTGGTCGAACGAACCGTCTTGAAATTTTGTTAGCAAGCACTTCGCGATCGAATTTTTTATAATTTCTAAATTTTAGTAGAAACTGGCACTGAATGGACCGGATTTTATGCATCTCCACAAAAACATTTCTTCTCCAATATGACTGAAAATACTTTTAATAAAACTTTACGTTGCAGAATTTAATATTTTTCAGACCCGTTATTTTGCAAAACGTCTTTCGGAGTATGAACCATCATCGTGATGCCACACATCTTTTAAGGCATTAGACTCTCTGTCGCATAATTTATGTAAAATTAATAATGTATTACTATAATAATTCAAACAAATCAAAATAAATATTAGAAATTCAAATAAAAATATCAAGAACATAATTCTACATTTTTATAAACACGAATATATAAATACTAAAGAAATGTTTTTTAAAGAAAACATTTTAGAACAAGCGAGTCGTCAAATGAAAATTTTGAATTCCTTTCATAATCACAATCTGTAACATTTTTCAAACCATTATAATGCTGAACAAAAACAGTCAATAAATGTTTATATATTTTACCCAAAAACGTGAAATAGGATAGTGATGATTTTATAATGAGATGGAGATTTATTTGTTAAATCTTATGTTTGCATGACACATTCATTTGTAAACCTCTCCTGTTTGGAAAACCTGTTTTTCCTTTCGTGGCCCGCATTTGATTCTAAGAAATTTAACTTTCATTTTCGCCATCGACTTAATTAATACATTCTTAGGCTTCAAAAGTTTCCTCATTCACCACCTAATTTGGTCATAATCATAATCATCATCAAATTATGTTAATGTAACACAAGTCGATATGTAGTTAGGATGAAATCGATGAACGAAAACAATGAAGGCATTGCTCGGACAATTTTTGAAAAATCAAACGCTGTTCAGATTCGTTGTGGTTGCGAGATTTAAAAAAAATTGTTTTTTCTAATATTCTCTGCTCCTGGATTCAAACATGGACATTGAAAAAAGAAATTTTGAAGGTTTTTGTTTTCATTTAAAAATTTATCGCAAAATAAAATGTATTTTAAGTCTCCATTTTACATTGTACAAGGATGTCTTTGCAGGGGACAGATTTGGATGGGTGGTGTGCATTGCAGGAGTTTTTCTCAATTTGTTCAGAACCATTCCACCTTACTGCTTTGGAGTTTTCATCGCAGAGTATAAAAAGATTTACGACCGACCCATGGTTGAATTAGGTTTGTTTAATCATAAGGTAAACAATGTGGCTAACCAAATAGACAGGCTTAAATTCAAAGACAAGTATTTAACTCAAAAGAAATAATGCCGTTTTATTCAGAAATAAATGATTAAATTTTCAATTATAAATGATTTTAACATTTTAACTTTATTCTGTTAATGTAAATTTTTGTATGGATTAAACAAGTTGCATTCACAGCGGTAACGTGGCGTTAATGAATCATTGAAATGTTGCAGTCCGAAAATCAATGAAAAATGTTCATAACGTGTGAAAATGTAAATGTTCTTGGAAAAAAGTATTTTTGTGGCCATCATACAATATTTTTAATCTAATAATTAAATTGTTTAAAATGGCATAAATCAAATTACTTAAAAACTCAGTTTTCATTTGTGTCTCTAATATTAGTCATAATTACTGATTTTTTAAAGATTGGGTTGGAGTTTTGGCAATTTTCCTGACAGATTTTTTAACTCCACTACCAACCATGATCATTCGAAGATTTGGTATGAAAGGGTACATGATCTGCTCTCTGTCAGGGACGTTGATACTGACATTCAGTTGTCTAACGTCCTCAGTCATCGATGACATTTCCTGGCTATTTCTAACTTTCAGCTTCCTTAACGGATTGGGATCATCATTGATCTTCATTTCTTCAACTTTGGTTGTCAGTGAATATTTTCCACCCGATCATAAATATCATTTGCTCGCTACTTCCTTATTTCAATGTACTTATCCGACTAGTGAGTGAAATCACACTATGGTTTCTTGTGCATCCAATAGTTCGTTGAAAGAAATTTTTAAATTACTCTCTAAAACTTTTTTTCGCAGCAATTCTGGTTTTCACGCCTTTTTATGCTTGGATCATCAACATTTCTTCGTGGAGGGTCGGATTCGCAGTTCAAGGAGCAAAAATGTTCGTCGCTGGAATAATTTGCAGTCTTGTATTTTATCAAATCGTAAGTTATTACTGTAGGTCGATATTTTATTCTTCATTATAATATTTATAGAGATATTAATATATGGTGCAATCACAGCAATCACCAAATTATTATAGCGTAAATATGTTGCCAAACTTATTGGAAAACATACTCAGAGAACTTCAACATTACGGCGATTACGTTTATGTAAAACCATTGTCTCATGAATTGCTGGGAAATACAAAGTTGTATTAGCGCACGTGAAAGAGTAAATTATGTTTACTCATGTCATGTTGTATCAAACATTTCCACAACAACTTCGATGTTTCAATGCAGAATGGAAAGGAAACAAAAAATGCAGTCATCGATTCAAATGCGACTGAAGCGAAAAGAACCAAGTGGCTGGATATTTTCAAGACTCCAGAAAGAGTTTGTTGGCTCTTTGGAATAATGCTGACTATAGCCAGTCATTTGGTGCCTGTGCTAAATCTGGTAAATGGTATTGCTTCCTCTCCAATTTAAAATCAATGATATATTAATTATGGTGGTTTTAATGCGACTTCAATCACCTGATTAGCCACATTACATGGAGGACAAAGGATATCAAAAAGTAGAATCCAGTGTAGCAGTGGCGGTCCTTGGACTTTCAGAAGTCCTGACCTACGTGGTCATTGTGCCTTTCTCTAACAAATTTAAAGACAAACTACTTTACTTGAATGTTCTGTCCAGCTTTTCACTGGCAGTCCTAATGTTTATATGGCCACTTGCAAATCCGACTTATGGAGTGATTATGGTTTTTTCAACCGGTTAGGTTATTCTTTTTAAATTTTTATTTTTAAGTATTAAATTTTACAAGTTTTTCAAAGTTTCTAAATCATTATTTTGTATTCATTTATTTTTGTTAAACATTATTTACATGCTATATTAGTTTCTAATCAAAAATAATAATTACTTAGAATTGTAAAGTGATTTTCATTAAAAACATTTTCGCAATGCTAAATTGGCCGACTAAATTCTAATGTAAAACCTACAAATATATTACATATTCACTTGCAGTTCTGGGTGTTTCTGGAACTGTTAGCTTTGTCTTTATGTATGCTACTTCAAATGAAGTTATGAGTATGGATATAGACGTGGCATGGACATCTACGTGTTTCTTTATGGGTTTTGGGTCCATTGTGAACCCCTTGATGTCTGGACTTATTTTTGACCTCAGGAAATCCTATGATGATGTTTTCTATGCTGTCGGAGGAGTGGGCGCTCTGAACGGCTTGAATTTTTGCGCAATACTTTTGATTCAGCATTGGAAAAAGACAAAACATGTAACTAGCTAAACATTCTGATTATAAAACATGTAACTAGCTAAAAATTCTGATTACTAAAGTACGGGCTAATTAAATATTGGAAATTTGAATTTTTCGCACTTTTGCGATTTAATGTAGACTTTTAAAAAGTTGTTCTTTACTTTCGTGACGAAGAAAACATTAAAAAATTAAAAGAAGAAGGCTTATTCAATCTAACAATTTCAAAACATGCATGGGTTCATGGAGTCCTCTTAAAATCACGACGTTGTTTTCGGCACCGGAATTACCCATCTGGAGGCCGCGCTGCGGTGTTTGGCTAGAAGCAAGAAAAACAGTATCTTTTGCTGGAGGAGGCCCTTGTGCAGTAGCACACTCCGACCAAGTCTAAATCCGGCACTGGTTATATTAACTTTAATGGCTGACGAAGAAATTGCAGCAAGAGTGTTTTAAATGCATTGGAACGTGCTTGACCAAGACTTCATGCAAGTTACACAAGAAAATAAGTTAATAATTTGTAATATTCGGTAAAACGTCGCAAGCACGAATTTTTCGCGAAATTATCTGGAATAAAAATTTAAGCTCCACAGCCTAAATGAGCCATTCACTCTGCCACAATGACAACGACAGAAAACTGAGAATGACAATTGAGCTACTACGTATTATCCATTCAAAACCTTGTTGTGTGTTCTAAAAATTCCTACTGGAACTGTCAGAATGCTATATTATAATTAATAGTATGAATAGATTATTTATTAATTGTCAAATGTCATTAATTTATTTCATTAGACCAAGTTAAATTCAAGTCAAGTTGAGGTTCCTTATTTGCATTTTGCAAAACTTTTAACTTTGAAAAAATGCTTTTGAATTTTTTCATAAGTAGGATGTTTGACGAATGGGAATTAATATTTTAAGTTTTTTCAGCAACAGATGTATTCTTAGGAACATCTGGGGACTTTACAAGCAGCTTAAATTTTATATTGAACGTTGTTGACTTTTTTTTTTGCAAGTCTTTAACCTCGCTAGTGCACGGTTATTTCAATTAATTTCACTAAAGTCAAATTTTCAACATTGGGTCGTGGTTTCACTAAGCGTTGGTCTTTTATGGATTTGTAAGATGAAATTGTCTCGGCTTTTAAGAGAGTCCATACATGACATTAAATGCAAAAAGTTGCCCCCGAATGACTGCAAGCGATTGGTGCAATGCATCTCTTAAGAAGCAGGTGAGGTCGCATCTTTTGTTTACGGGAATCGAAATAATCGATTGATTAATCTATATATATAGCCAAAAATGCTATGATCCTGACTTTTGACAGAAATTACAGCGTACGAATTTGTTGAATATAACCTAGCAATATGGATATACAAGAAACAAACTCTGAAAATGTGAAATATTGCTTTAAAAAAGACAAAATTGGATGGGTAATATGTGTATCTAGTGTCATTCTCAATTTGGCGAGAAGCATTCCAGGCTATTGCTTTGGAGTCTTCATTGCAGAATTCAAAAGGCTGTACGACCGACCGATGGTCGAACTTGGTAAGTGATCTGTGATGTTAACGCGAATGTCCTTTGGAATATGGATTTTTTTTTTAAATAGGACTTTAAACTACCACATGGCGTCAATTTCAAAACTTAGCTGATAAGCTGATGATATTGATCAGATGAAAAAGTAAAAAAAAACTTTATTGAAACCTTATAGGCTTTTAACATAACTAATCATTCAAATAGCAATTATTTATTTAAAAGATTTGCAACAAAGTGATACAATATGTACCTCCCCATGACTGAATGCATTTACGGAGTAGCTTCGAGGTCGCATAAATTATGTCATAAGTTCGAATGTTAAGTATTTGCTTAAAACCTAAATCTTAAGGAAATAAGTCACGGTTTAAGATTAAATGAAAGCATGTCACCAAAACATGTCCTTCGAATAATTATTAGCCAAAAACGATGCAAACGTTGAAGAAGTCAGATTACTAACAAACAGATGTTATTGTAAAGCTACTTTTGTTGACATCGTTATGTAATTATAATAGCAGATATAACATTTATTTTATTTTTTGAAGATTGGGTAGCCGTCTTGTCAATTTTCCTGACGGATTGTTTAGCTCCACTACCAACCATGTTCATCCGAAGAGTTGGTATGAAAGGGTACATGATCTGCTCTCTGTCAGGGACATTGATACTGACATTCAGCTGTCTAACGTCCTCAGTCCTCGATGACATTTCTTGGCTGTTTCTAACATTTAGCTTCCTCAATGGAATAGGATCTTCGTTCATTATGATATCTTCAACTTTGGTTGTCAGTGAATTTTTTCCCCTTCATCACAAATACCACGTGTTCGCAACTTCGTTGCTCCACTGTGCTTATCCAGCGGGTAAGTGCAGAGAATAAATCTGATCACAATTATTCCAGATGAAATAATAAATATATTTATATATTTGCACGTATAAATATATTATATATTATTTTATGAAATAATAAATATATACATATATATATATATATATGTATATATTATGTATTTGTTATAGTTTATATTTCTATATATATATATATATATATATTATAGTTTACAATAACATTGTTAAAAAAATTTATATTTCTAGCATTTCTTTTTTTCACGCCATTTTACGTTTGGATCATTAAAATAACTTCCTGGCGATTGGGGTTTGTAATTCAGGGGGTGAAAATGTTTGTTATTGGAACGATCACCAGTTGCATGTTTTTGCTGAGAGTAAGTTAAATACATTGTAATTAAATTAACATTACACCATATATTCATGCATCCTCATCTTTCTTACTTACTTAGTGCTATTTGTTCTCAAATTCTGGGTTATCATGCATCTGTAAAGGGAAAGATTAGGATAACTGACATGATTACCGCATAATTCAACAATTTCAACTTGATGATAATACATAAATAAAAATTTAAGAAACTATTCAATAAATTTCATTTAAAAATCCTCAGAAACCCACTACGGAGGTTAATGAAACAATCTGCGATGGTGATATTGACGAAAGCATTCCATGCAAACTAGTGGAAGAAGAAACAGTGCCTTTGAAAAAAGAAGACTCAAAGTGGTTCGATATCTGTAAAAAAGCTGAGAGAATCGTTTGGTTGTTCAGCTTAATGCTGACATTTAGCAGTCATCTGGTTCCAGTGTTGAACCTGGTTGTACATATCAATTCATTGAAATTTATTAAATTCTTAGTCTCATTAAAATGTTCTTCGACCATCAGTTGCACTATATGGACTACCGAAAATTCGAAAAAGTAGAATCCAGCCTAGTGATGGTCTTATTCGGGATATCAGAAATAGTTACGTACTTTAGCATCGTACCTTTTGGCAACAAGTTCAAGGGAAAATTGGTCTATTTGAATGTTGCTTCTTGTTCGGTGTTGGCATTACTTATGTTCATTTGGTCGCCAATCAACCCGACCTATGCTACCATTACGGTCTTAACAGTAGGTTAGATCAATGTGATTTATTTTATAATTTATTTGTACAACTTACAGTATCTGATAGTCACCGATTCCATTTGCAGCGATGGGGATCAACTCGACATTTTCCTTTGCTTTCCTATACCCGGCTACATGGGAAGCAATGGAAATGAAAATTGATGTTGCTTGGACATCCACTTGTTTTTTTGCTGGAATCGGTTCTCTCATGAGTCCAGTCATTTCGGGACTCATTTTTGACATCAGAAATTCTTACGATGACGTTTTTAACGTTGTCGGTGGTGTGTCTGCCTTGAATGCTCTCAGTTTTGGCATAATACCTATTCTTCGATATCGGAGGAGGAAGGAAGAGATTTACGAAAGAATGGAATGAAGAGATTCTTTTAAACCGTCAATAGGAATGTGATGCATCTTGGTGGATAGGTTTATTGAAAAAGAGTTTGAATGGTGATGTCTTGTCAGAGATTCATAAGAAAATGACTAAACCGTTAGATAGTATACTAAAGAAGGTTTGGTAGAGATAGTCATTAAATGTTAACAGTGGTAACTAATACCGATGATAATAAATATTACTGGTAATATTAACTAATACTGATAATATAAAATAATGTTGATGTTATTAAATGTCATCAATTGCATTACAATTTATAATGTTGACAATAATATATTTGCATTGATTTGCAAATCAACTGTTGGGTCTTTCGTGTTAAACTCATCTCAAGAGCAATAGAAACTCAACTTTATTTCGAAAAATATTTGATACAAGACAACGCGACATTTACCAAGTCAATCGTGAACTACATGAGAACCACCCGAGAACCACCCCGAAAACAGCCCTTTATATGCAATACCAGTATTGTGCTGCACGTTGCGACATCAACTTTTGTATTTCTTCCACTACAATAATTTTGATCATAAATCTTTCCTAAAATGACTTTGTCTTTGACCATTTTCATTTTCTCAAGGCTTTCGAAAAGTTTAAGGAAATCGTTCCCTGAAATTTCTTCACCTAGCGTACGATATAAAAATCATCCACCTAGCGTACGATATAAAAATCATCCACCTAGCGTACGATATAAAATTACGCATGTTTTCCGCCAGATCTATGAATTTATAGGCACAGGTTTAAAATGACGCTCCGTAGTACCGACAGCTTTTATTTTCCACTCCAAATCATCTCAGTCATGCAACGGACTTAAATCAAGTAAACAGAAAAGCCGACAGTGTTTTTCAAGTTCCTAAACGTTCTCTTTAAAATGACATTAAAATTTTTTAAAATTACATTTAAGACTCAAGAATCGATTAAATGGGTAAAAGCTTCTTAGGTTTGAATCTAAGTGGAAATCTCATTGCGAGGAGGAAGAGGCTTAATTAACAGCATTTATTATGCAACTGATTAGCAAGCAAACGGTTGACGGAGGGATCCGCATTCATTAAAATTCAACCATTAAAAGTAACATTTAGATTCCAGAAAAGTGCTTTGAACATTTATTTATATTTTTTCGTTTTTCCCAATCATTAAAATCAGTCCTTTCAAAAAATGAATTAACTATTAGTCGCACCTGTTGACCGTAAAATGTAATTCACTATTCAGGTTAATTCAGGCTCCTTAATCATGAACGGCCAATAGCAAGCAAGAAAACTTAATAGGAATCTGCCACTGGGTGGCTGTGATGTCATCATGATGAATTGTCCACGTGACGATGATGTCATAATGACGTATTGATGATGCGCCGGCGGGGATCTCCACATCGGAATCTTCCTGTTCCACGGCTGATAAGCAGTCCGGTTGGATCCAAAAGCTAGTGGTCGTGCACGTTCCTGGAAATGCTTTTCCATTAAATTCGAGAGTAAATTAAATCGTGTGCACGTAAAGCCACGTCTCTCAAACGCTCCACCTGCGCCACGGAAAGTCAAGTGGCGATGGAGGTCTAATGGAGAGACCAGTGCGAAATGGCAATAACAAGCCACCAATTTCATTATTTTGATCACGTGTCATGAAATCAACGTCACTTCCTGTCCGACTGTCATGTAGCAATCGTGCCACTCTAGGTAATGGATAGGCCCCCAGCATCATCATCACCATGGCATCCTATGCCAGTCTTATCTTCCCAACTCAAGGCCAAGACCCCCATCTTTCTACTCTCCTTCATCCACTATCTCTCCGCTTTTCTAATCATCAGTCATCGTGCACGCGAACTTATTTCCTAGCCAGTCACTCATATTTCAAGCGTTTGCATTTCATTTCCTTTTCCATAAAAGTTCGTATCTCCATGCTAACAACCTCATGCAATCGGTAATAATGGTCATAATAATACCAATATTAGTAATAATAATAATAATAATAATAATAATAAATTTAAGACACTTCATTATGTACAAGTTAACACAAGTCACTAACTCTCTTAGGCACCTCGCACATGTTTTTCTAAAGCAACATGGAAACAAAAATCGACAACGCAATCGTACTGTTGAATAAAATATTGCGACGAATATGTAATAATAATAATAATAATAACGACAATTAATAATAATAACAAGAATGACAATAATGATGATAATGATGATAATAATAAAAATAATAATAACAACGACAATAATGTTAATAATAATAATAACAATAACAATAACAATAATAACAAAAACAACAATGACAATAATGATGATAACAACAATAATAAACTCCCTCTCTCGAGACGAGAAAGTGCGACGGACATTTTGACAAGTTGACGAAGATGACTGAAAAATAAAAAGAAAAAGAAAACAAGAAAATATGCGAGCGAAAATATTGCACGAATAATCAGACGAGCATGATTGGCGGTGGAATCCACGTTTCGATGTCGGCAGGTAAAATCGTTAAGCTTTGAAATCTGTGCAGATTGTAGACGTACAATAATGACTTTTCACTTATGGAGACAGAAGTAAAAGATAAGAAATGGTCCGTCTAAAACGCACGCAAATAAAGACTTAGAAGAATTCGTGCACGAATCGTCGAAAACGTAAACAAAAAATTGCTGACAAATATTTGCAAAATAAGCGGCAGGTAACATCGGCGAGCAAAAACACTAAATAATCAAATCTATCACTTTCAATTTGAGTTTCTTTTGATTATAAAAAAAAAAATTCTCAGCAGCGATTAATTTTGTACTCGGAAACCGACAGTCCGCCCACTGGGCCATGATTGGTCATCAGTTCGGCGGTAGGTGTGGCCAGAGAGCCATTGTTTCCCATGTAGTAGCCGTACGGACCTAAAAATAACATGGACATTTTGAGTCGAAGACTTCAATCACCGACAGAATGTCAGCGATGTATAAATGCACGACACGTGATTGACACATTTGTCAATGTTTCGTCAACATTTGCATTCCACTCCTTTAAATATTGCAATATAAATATAAATTTGGGGAAATGTTTAAAAATGATCATTAACAATTTCACAATCTCAAACACTAACCTGTGTATCGAACTGAAGGCCAACTCGGATCGTAGGGATGGTATTGAGCGTGTGGGTACGAGACACCCGTGCCATACTGGGGGTAGCCGCAGTTCCCTACCGATGAAAATTAAACAACCGTGATTAACTGACTCCTGGGGTCACAAAGGTCGCACGGGGTCTTACCGGGGGTCAGCATCCCGTAAGAAGGCGCAGGATGCTGTTCGATGCTAGGACAGGACATAGAAGTGATGTTGGTCGTTTGGTAGTGGGCAAACATCGTACCGGAATTGTTGTAGTCCAAGGCCGTAGTTGCAGCAAGTGACGCGGATGGAGGGATCGAGGTGTAGTAAACCCCGGGTCGGTACTGAGGGGGCGGAAGGCCCGAATGAACCGAGTATGCAGAGGGGTTCGCGAATCGAGAAGGGTCGTTCGGTGAGTCTGGGTCCGGTTTCGGGGGTTTTGGACTGTTTTTGAATGACCATGTCTGTGAAGAGTGTTTTGCAATACTTTTAGTAAAAAATTATTTGAATATTGTTTGTTTGTTATTTATAAAACATAATAATAAGGCGCACTGGATTTAAAATAATAATTATTACCAATAACTTATCATTGTTACATGTGAAATTAACAAACGGTCCATACGAACCTGATTCTCGTTCGAGTTGCAGTGTCTTCTGTTGTCGTTTCTCTGATCGAGACCTGACAAATATTCGAGTACTACGTCAGTGAAGAAGTGAATTCAACGAATTGACCAATTGAACACTTGACCAGTTTTGACAGACAACACAGAACAACGAACAACAAAACAAAACAAAACAGAAAAAACTCGGTAAGGCTGTCGGCTCAACGGAAAAACCAACTGAAATTTTCATCCACACACGAACTTTCGAGTTCCCGCGAGATGTTCTACACGAGGAACCAACTTCTTCAGTCTCGCTCCAGTAATTCCATCAGGTTTTTACGCGTTCGTTCTGGGCGTGCATGACAGAAAGGCTATGCTTTGAGCAGACCAAAGCGAACTGCCGGTCATAGATTTTTTTTTTTATTGAATTGAACTTTTTAAGATGACAGTTTCTTAAATGTAATGTATTCTGCTGATTCAGGAATTACGTAGATTATCAGAAAAATAAGAAAGGGTACAGAATAGTGTATCGAACTACGGACATGTTTGATATTTACAATCTTGGATGGAGAGAAGGAATAAAGAAGGAAGAGTCCAATATGGACAGCCCTTTGTGAGGGAGCCGTCGCCTAGGCGGGCGGTGTGTTCCCCGGCAGGTTGTAGCGCCGATTCTGTGATCAAAGAAAGGTTGCAAGAATTGAGTTTCTGAATTTCACACACCAGCGAGCAGCGAGTGTGCATTAAATCACGGAAAACGTCCCTTGGAAAGTGCAATCTGTTGCCGGAATGCGTCCTGGAAAGGCTGGAAAAACCCAACGTCGCCTTTGGTGGAAATTTACTCATTCGGTCAGCTCCAAGAGATGAAATAAAGCTTATATGCTTATGTGATGCTTGGGTGGTACAGGATTAACTTCGTGTGATGTGGGAGACACCTTGGAGGTCCTACTCTGATGGGTGGTCCGGATAATTGAAATATTTTTCATATTATTATTATTGTTGCTAGGTTTTCATAAAATTAGCTTAAATAGGAGGCCACCTTGAGAGCACGAAAGATGGCAACGATGCAAATGAATATTCATATTTTCCTCAACATTCTTTGGTGACAACATCTGAGAAATGGAAAATTGAATCTTTTGGCATTTGAAACACAGGCGTCGAATTTCAAAATTTCATTCAATGTCATGGAAATCTCAAGTTGGAGAATAGCAGGATTAAATCAGGATTTGAAAACAAAAATGTTTGTTTAATAATTAAAATAAATCAAATTAATGAAAGCTATTTCAAACCGTAGGCTTGTAAATAAGTTTGAAATGTTTTTAAAGTTTTTAATCTTGGAAAAATACACTTTGATTTCATGAGTTTGTGTTGGAAGTTCTTAAAAGTCGTACCTGTCGAGGGTCTCGATTTGGTTTTGAAGTTCGATTTTATCGACAACAGCAGCAGCAACAACAGCATTGCAAAAATTTCGTGTTTGAAATTAAATTATGTAACAACCTATTAAACCTTAACTAATTATGTATAACAAAGTTGATAACTACATTCCCACCTAAAGCTGATGATGATGATGATGACGATGACGATGACGATGACGATGATGATGATGGAGTCGTTAAAAGGTTCTTCACCACTCAAGCCCCATCTTTATTTTTAATCTACCGAATTAATTATGAAATAATACACAATTCGCTAATCACATCCTCATCACATCATCATAGCGGCCTTCGCTACACGAGCGATCGACCGCCGCAAGAGTCGGTGCCAACGAGCGACTGCGGAAGTTGAAAAGAGGAAGCTCATCAATATGAAGAGCGGATGCGCCATGCAATAATGCATTCCACTCAGGCCCAGTGCGGTGCGTTCCTTTCATGTGGCAGTGTTGGAAGAACAACTTGGCACTTCACTCCGTCCAGCTCTGGAGTCACTCCACGATAGTCTTTAAATGGACTGACTTTTCCACTTCTCAGCAGCTAAGCGCTCCTCAGCTCTAGCGCAACGATCATTATCATCATCGCAGCTATCGGCGGAGTCGCTGACTTGCGAAGTTGTGGAATAACGGCGCACGCGAGTCTCCATCACTTGAAGTCGGTGCTCGAAACTCCAGGAAAGTATTCAATGATTACCACAGCTTTTTTGCTGTCAATATTCATTGGAAAAGATGTTAGTGGCTCCAGGTGGTGCCGCAAGGTGGAAAGCCAGTGAAAGCAGAGCTGGAAATGGCTTTAGATCAATCTTGATGTTGATCCTGGACGTGTAACCGAATGAAATATGTCATCATTGATTTGAGCCGAACATTGATCGGCTGTTTCTCCGTTTCAGGGCTTGGCCATTAATTGGTTGATTATTGCGTACGATAATAATTACCGTTATTATTATTATTATTATTATTATTATTATTATTATTATTATTATTTATTATTATTATTATTATTATTATTATCATTAATCATCATCACCATCATCATCATTATTATCATTATTATTATTATTATTATTATTATCATCATCATCATCATTAATTACTACTATTATTATTAGTTGTAGTATTATTATTATTATTTTAAATATTATTATTATAACTACTAATATTATTGCTAATATTACAAAATTCATTATTTTGCAATTCTCTGTAGGGTTTATGGCTCTCGGTTTGTTTACATTTGAAAACAAATTCAACAAAACAAATATCCACTGTCATGCCTCTTTCCCGCCAAAATCGTCACGCACATCGATCGTCGTCGTGTGTGGTCCTCAGTGAGGCAGACGTATCACGCGAGTTGTGACGTCATCAATGATATTTTTTATTACTCTTAGTCATCCGATGAGATGATGACGATGACAACTGCGTCGTTGTCGATGTCGTGTCACAAAACGGATGGATGTCGCTAAGAATTGTTGTTGTTGATGATGATGATGATGTTGTTGTTGTGGTTGTTATGGTTGTGGTTGTTGTGGTTGTTGTTGTTGCTGTTGTTGTTGTTGTTGTTGTTGTTGTTGTTGTTGTTGTCGAACGAACATTTTACAAAAAAAGTGATGCAGTTGTAGCGACACAAGCGTGATCATCGAGCAAAGACGAAATTGGCACTTCTACAATCTGGTTTTCAAGATTAGAGAAACAAAATTGTTGTCAATGCAATGTTTTTCTAGCACTAATAACAATTAGTTATAAATTATGACTGCAACAACGCGACCAAACGTCGTCCTAAGTTAAAAGTTGTTGTGAGCAAGTCAGTCAACCGTGAACGACTCACCTGCCGGATCCTCAATGACGCTCCTCTGGGTTCTTTTGCAAGAGGCCGAGTTGTTGGTGCCGTGTTCAAGGCCTGCCTGTGGACTTAAGGATAGGAGGTGATGGTGTGGCTGGATGTGGACGGCCACAGGAGGGGGTATGCCAAGGATGCTGCCTATGGTGTAGCCTGCAGGTGTGGAGGGGGCATGGATGGAATGAGGGGAGGAGGAGCCGTCGGGATTCTGCTGTTGTTGTTGTTGCTGGGGGTTGTGTTGCGCTTGCGTTGAGCCCTGTTGCTGCTGCTGTTGTTGTTGTTGTGTTTGTAGGTTGTTGTTGCTGTTGCTCGAAGGAGTTGTCGTTGTCGACGAAGAGAGACTGTTTGGCGTGTGTTTGTTCTTCTCGGCGGCCTTGTTTCGGACGATTCTACATTTTAATTTCAACTTGGTTTAATTGATAATTAATTTTAAAGTTTTATTTAAAAATTAATTGTTTGAAAATCTATTCCAATTTATTCCTCCTTTCCATCACTTCCATCACTCCTGTAAAACTTGCAACGCCATAATTATTGTTCTCATTATAATAATTTATGAATTTATTCAAACTTCTTTCTGGGGGCCGTCGAATGCATCACGTGACGTCGAAACGCGAGACCGTGACACACTTTTCTGACACAAGAAGACGCAACAGCCAATGACAGGCGAGCAGATGGCCTAATTAAACAGCAATCTCGAACGGGTTGTAAACCTCTCGAGTGTAAACATCTTCGAAATTCGATAATAAATTTAACTGACGACAGATGGACAGACGAGGTGGGAAGATGGAGTTTGGCTGGAATGAAGGAAGGAAGGAAGGGGGAAGAATGCAGAACGTTGGATCTCAAAGAGGACTTAATGCATTTTGACTTCCTCTAGTTCTTCTACGAAAATGATTTCTTGTACTCGGGGGGGTTATTATCAAGCCGTAAGGAGTCACACCACCCCACTGACGCCTTAGAGATGACGTCTTGAACTTGTACTTATTTTTTCTTTTGTTTGAACATAATTTAAAGGAATTAAAAATAGATTTTTCATTTCAAGAACGTTGAACCTCAAATAATTAAATAAAAATCTTTTAAAAACGAAATTATAAAAATATTCGATATGCTGGATAAATAAATAAAAACACCGACAATACAACAATCGAATTATAATTGACAAACGCGATTTAAAAATAATATTGACCGCAAGCCTTCCATTGCCAGCTTGGAAAATCTTTAGCCAGTCGAAGAGCAGCCAAGCGAGAACGTTGACGCTCGTCCTTCAAAAGAGAATTGGACAGACACGTGTGTGTCAGGCCAATTGTTCCGTCATTATTCTTAACCTCCATCGTTACTGACACCCAGCTTTCACGCACTCAAGCCTCGAGTTCTGGGGAGGTTTGGGGAGCTTCGGGGTACCCGTGAGGTGGTAATTCGGAGGAAGATGTGGAATTGAAGTCAGGCCGACAAAAACACTTCGGGAAAAAAGTGGCTGCACGGATACAAAGAGGCTGATGACGAGGCGAGGACTTCGGATGAGGCTGTTATTACGTCAGCGCCTTTTATTTGGGAGACGAAATCAATATCGCCTCTGATATTTTATAGACATGAGGTCTACCATGATTAATATAGCAGGCGTGGAGACCCTGGGAAAGCGTAGGGCACGAGAGAGAAAGTGCAGCGTGTGCTTGTCGTCGTAAGATGTTGCCATGTTGGCACATGTCCAGGTTGACCATCAAAGGGAGTCAAAGACAATTACAAGGAAACACGTCCAACCTTTCCGCTTCGTTTGAGTCGGAGTCGTTCGAGCGTGAAAGACTCTGCTGGGGAGTGGAGGAGTGTTTTTAGAAATTAGCTTCAAGTTTTGCAGCTTGTTAATTTTTTAATATCATTAGAAATACTTTATTTTTTTTTATTTTAAACATGATTTTTTTCGATGTTTTGTTTTTCCTTTTCAATGGGAATATTTGATTCCATCATGACATTTTCAAAAGCCATGTCCACCGAATGGCAGTCCACGGAAGCACCGCAAAAGAGTCGGAATGATGATTCCAAAATTCATCAGACTTTAAAGCCAAGCCAACCTGTTGATTGATGAAACACTTGGCACGTTCTCCTGGTCACAGACGCCCTCAGCGAGCAGCCTGTCCCTGATCTCCCAGGCGAACATCGTGGCATTCTCCTTCTTGTACTTGCAGATGGCGTTGACCACTTTCGGCGTTGCCACTTTGGGCTTTGAGCCTCCTATGACTCCTGGCTTGATTGAGCCTGTTTCGTAAAACCTGCAAGAATTTCTGATTGAATTGCAACAACAATTGGCGTGTTGCTCCAAAAACATGTTTGTCGAAATTATATTATAATAATAATATTATTATTATTATTATTATTTGTTATTATTATTGTTCGACATATTTGGAATGTTAGAAACGAAGTGAATGCAACATCAATTAGACAATTGAGTCAGTTCGCGCCAAATAATGAAATTATTTCAAACAAATATGTGCAATAATTTCATTAAATCCACATTTTAATGACAACAAAGTATTAAGTACTTTTCTTGCTCAATCGTTCACTACGAAGAGAACTCGACCTAGTTTGACGAGTGCAAAGTTAACCTCGAGCGATTCATAAATGCATCAATTACGATATTATTATTATATTATATATATTATAATATTATATTAAAATATATTATTATTATTATAATAGTATTTATTAACGATAACAAATAACGGTAATAGTAACAATAATGTAAGTTGTTAAAAATTAATAATAATAATAATAATAATAATAATAATAATAATAACAATGTTGAGAAATAACAGATTGCAATTTAGCTTCACTTTTAATATGGACCAGCAATGAATCTGTGATCTGCCTGTTTTGACCAAGCAGCTGTGACGTCACGCATGGCTGGTTTGTTGCAATAAACAAGAACATCGATCCAAGCGATCCAATTCATCCACAAAACCTGTGGTTATTTCCACCCACTTTCTGACGATCAACAAACTTTTCCGACATTTTCAGACGAATTAATTTTCATAAATCGCATTCTTTAAATTGATTTAAATAATTTTTAATCGACAAACAACCTTTTAAACCGACAACTCACAAACAAAGCCAAAACAAGTTAGCGAACACACCTTGTACGATGTACTGATATTTGTACCGACATTTGGGAATTAATTTGGACTATTTATCGTCGTCATCATCAAGGCTGCTAGTGCGTGCGATGTTGGTATGTCGAACTGACCCAGATTTGACCACTGCTTGGGTCACGGGGTCAGAATTAAATAAACATTTTGGTGCATCATCATGCAGATCACATTCCAATTTTAAAACTGACCACGTGCATACAAGACAGCGTGGTTATATTTTCTTGGGGTTTTTTTTTCTTTAGTTGATTTTTTTTTCACGTTAAATTGAATTATTATTTAAGAAATTGTTATAAATGTATTACTCATTAATAAAAACACATGAATGATAATATATGGCAAGAGATATGGCCGCTCAAGTTAAGCATTTGATGTTATAATATTTGTTATTATTTCTTACATATTAATTATATATAATTTGATCTTATATTTTGTTAATCAAGCATTAATAACAATTCATCGTGGACCCCACACGAGTGATGTAATTGAATCAAATAATTACTTTTTCTTTATTTTAAATAAATTAAATCAAAGCCATTCTTATTCTGATGCCCTTAATGGCCTTGTGCCAGGAGACATGGCGGTCATTTCTGATGCGACACGAGAGCTCATCTGTGCTCTGACCTATGAACTCTGGGGTCGCATCTCATTACGGGTGAGCGTCTTATGCCAGGAAAATTTGCATGGATGAGGCCCTCCGTTCGCCCCTGAATGACCTTGGAATGGTTGCAGAGCGGGATCCTGTCGATTTGGTGTTAGAAATGTTCAGCCACTTCAGTGCATCGGGGAGTGTGGCTGAACCTAGTGCGGCAGATCATTAATCTGACGTTATGCCATATTTTTGAAATATTTTCTGACCATAATTTTGTATCTTGTATTGTAGTTAACCGATGTTTTGAGTGCCTTATGTATCCTTATGAATCGGATGCGAAGGTAATACAATAAGCACTAAAATACAAACTTTGTATTGTTATTCAATGTTTATTAAGCTTTGATAATGCAGCTTATCATTATGAATTGCAAACCACTGCTTAAAGAGATTGGTTTTAGGGTAACTCCCTAATTCCTGGATCAAGTGATAACGTAGTCTTTATCACCTGTGCTTCGGACAATTTCGAAACGTAATTGCCAGGTGGTAACTCAAGTTGGAATTTCCAAACTGAAATCTTTGTTGGAGGATCAGGGAACAAGTGCGCACGACTAACGTAAGAACCACGTTGTTCAACTAATTAATTCTCAATTAGCGTCTTATTAAGTTGGATTAAATAATAATAATAATAACAATAATAGCAACAACAATAATAATAATAATAATACTATTAATAATAATAATAATAACAATAATAATAATAACAACAACAATAACAATAACCATCGTCATCCTCACCATCATCATCATCATTTTCATAACATCTATTCAAAACGTTCGTCAAGCAGATATCATCGAAATGACTTACAGGCCACAACGAGGGTCTTAATTGTTAAGCTGTTAAGTCAGCGGAGTGAGCAGACGAGAGATTTTCAACTTTGAATTGTGTGAGAATCGAACAGAAATCTCCCAGTTTAGTTGAAAGATTTATTGGATCGAATTCATCTCAGACATCTGCTTGAGTCTGTCCGGGTTTATTTTGAGGTTTTCAAAAGATGTCTTTTAATAGATGGCGCAATATGTTTCGGATATTGAAATGAATTAATTACCTGTTTAAGGCTAATTTATAATAAATTCTATTTGTAATAATTTCTAGTGGAAGTTATAATTTTTATTTACAAAGTGCATTTCTTGCTTTTTGTTTTCGATTATTCAAAATATAACTAGATTTAAAAATACGATTAATTGATTAATTCTGTTAAAAATGCGATTAATTGATTAATTCTGTTAAATAAAATTGTTTGCTCAAATTAACGCCGCTTGTCGACAGCCTTTGTAAGCAAAATTAACTCATTCATAAATAAAGCACAAGTTGAAGAACTAATAATAATATTTTTGACGATGTAATTAATCCCTAATGAAGATGATGGTGATGATGATCGCGATTCCTACTACTACGACTACAACGACGACGACGATGACGATGATGATGATGATGATGCTGGTGATGCTGATGATGATGACACCGATGACGATCACACTCTGCCATCCATAGTGTCACAAAGTTACACTTTGACGAAAGATTGCAAATGCATCCCAATGAATCTCCATCATAGATTTTGTTTTTGTCTTTTTTTAAATGTGACAAATATTGAACACGTTCAAAATTCAACTAACAACGTGGAAGCCTACTGAATGTGACACCGATGTGACACCGAGAGAATTTATGCTTGTAGTTGTCATCAGCAGGATGTGTTGACCATTTATTATAATTTTTATTCATATTTTTTTTTTACAGGAGAACGTCGTTTGGAGGGGTGCTTTCTCATTTGGACAGGCTCATTGACGTTTTTGCTTGAAACTCAGTGGAAGTTGGAAGATCCATTCTCCTTGTGCAGTGTGTAAAAATATTTTTTATGATGATGATGACAATAATAATAATAATAATAGAAAAACAGCAACAATACCAAAAATATAAAAAAAAAAATAACAACTTTAATAATAATAATAATAAAATAAATAATAATAATAATAAAATAAATAATAATAATAATAATAATAATAAAATAAATAATAATAATAATAATAATGATATTTGTTATATGATATTTATATTAATCCTTTCAATTTCTTATTATTTTATTCTCAATTATTAATGCCATTGTTACATTATCGGAATCATCGCATTCACCTTG
>MPNW01000321.1:57500-63008 GCA_011800805.1 Hirudo medicinalis
CCTGAAATATGAAATCAATAAAAATATGAGGAAGTGGATCGTATTTTTGAATGTCAAATAATGGGTCAGATAAATTTTTCCTTTCTCACAAAGCAGCCGGCAGAGCGCATCGCCAAATAATTGGAAGGTTGGAAAAAAGGAAAGAGGAGAAAAAGTTAAAGGCCGCTCTTTCGTCACGCATGAACGCACTGATGCGAACGTTTGAGAAGGGAAGAATTTCGGATAATATGACAAGCCAACTGTGGATGAGGACAATGTCTTTGCTGGAGTCCTCACAAACTAGTCAAAAGATGACAAATTGCGAGATCTTTCCCAGGGTGGAATGGACCGATTGTCTTCTTACGACGATGGTGATAATGATGGAACCTCACCTCCTTATTGGAAGACCCATACGAGAGACCAGAAAGCGCCAACAAGCTCTTCCGTTGACAAGACTTCCTACCTCCAGAAAGCTGGTTCCAGCCTCTCAAGCAAGCTCGAAGAAAACTATGACGTTGACGTCAAGACTTGCGTTTGTGATTAACAACCTAACCTAGACGTGTCAATTACGCAGTCGATTGAGCGTAGCCGCTAGACAGCGGGTAACTATCAATTGTGGCGCAGTCCAAGCGTAGCGGGTTCGTTCCTCTCCGCTACGATCCGCTCGACTGACTAAAACTACGACGAGATGGAACACGCGATAGTCCATGACGAGAGACCGTTAAAGCCGGCCTGGAAAGTCTCCCAAAAGAGCACTGATCTTCAGCTAAAGGACTATTGCCAGCCATAACGAAGCCGATCTTTGTGGTCGAGAATTTCAGGTCGAAAAAGTTTGTCCCAGAGATCCGCTGGATGTCAGGAAAATGGGTTAACTGGAGCGCGTCCGGGCGAGCAATTCCCGGCGCCTTCTTCCAGGGAGCCACGCTTGGCCGAAACTATTTTGCAAAATTTTCGTCGCAAAAAAAAAAAAACGTTCCATCATCTTTCTCGGAAAGAACGATAATTCGGAGTTTCATTCTGAACGTCAAATCCCATTCATGTGGCACGAACATCAAGAAGACCAACCGTTGCGCCTAGGTGGCTCGCAAGAGACGGCGCAGGCGCTCACAATTGAGGTCAGTAGAGCGTTCGTCCGTATCCAAGAGCTTCTGCCTATTGCGGCAGCGCAGAGGACTTTTTATAGGCCGCCAGTCACCAACATCTCCAGCCGGCGAGATCCGTTGACGAGGTGGACTTATCCTTCGGTTTTAGCCCACAGTTTCGCTTATTTATTTTTATTTTTTTTAGTTTAATACGTTTAAAACATCTTTTAAATTCATTGAAATACTTACAAAGGCAGGTCGTAAAATCCATTCCCTGAAATGTTTGCCTGTTTCGTGCAAAGTCGTGTTACCGCTGAACGCACTCCCCGGAACGAGTGCTTTTCTAAGCCAATAAGAACTTTAAATTCCTAACCTCGGCCCCTCACTTTGCCTCACTATCTCCCGACTACGGCTTTTCCAAACCATCTGATTATTCTCCAGCAGCCTTATTAACTTATCAGTGCTCGCTACTTTTCTGGCAAGCGCGCATAAATTAACATCTGCTTAGCATAATTAGCTGCTCAGCCAACCATATCCCTTAAAAGAGCGCTGACGTAATTCGCAACGGACCAATAGCGGACTGGACGAGTGCGAAACGCATCAGTAGCGCCGCTGGATAATCTCATTGGGCATCATGGATTGTTATCTACAACGTGGGCGGATCCTCATCCAAATCTCTACAACTTCTTTTCCATCCTGCATTCGATTTGATTAAAGGTTTCGTCCGTGTCTGGATGTGCGTTCCTGTCCTCACTTGTCTGTCTGCTTGTGCTGTTTGTCTTGCTCGTGTTGTTTGTCGTTCTGCTGCCTTGTCTTTGTCAGTCCCACTCCGTTGTCCTGACAGTTGGGGATTTTTCCAGGAAGACATTGATCGGAGGGCAAACAGCGATCTCTTGGGTAAAGTATTTGCACAGGCGACGGGGTCTATCGAACCCATGCAAACCAGGGCCCATAAATCCAGGGGCCAGTAATGTTCGGCGCATAAACACCAATACAAATGCATCACTTGCAAGCTTAAACTATGAGGAAGCAGTCTGCCGAAGAGAGATAATTTTTGCTGTAAGCTGAAAGTACCCCCCAGGGACTGCTTCCGGACGCCATGTTTTATCGCCGGCCTCCATCTTGATTGTCTTTCACCTTTTCATTACGCATGCGCTTCAACGGCACGCGACGACGTCCAGTCGTGTCGCTCGTGTTGCCAATGTAGTCGGAGTTGTAGTCGTCCAGTTCGAAATTTATGGCTGATTAATGGAATCCAGTTTTCCCGAAGGAATTAAAATCAAATAGGATTATTAATAATGATGATGATGATGATGATAATAATAATAATAATAATAATAATAGTAAAAATAACAACAACAACAACAACAATAATAATAATAATAATAATACATTTCCATGGCACCATCGTCGTTAGAAGCTTTTATAGGTCTCGATTGTGGTGCTCTTCCTTGAAATGATACGACTTGAATGATAACAAGATTAATAATGATAGTGATGATGATGATGATGATGATGATGATGATGATGATGACGACGACGACAACTATACTACTACTAGTAAAAGCAATGACAAAAAAAGCAAAAAGACATAATTAGCAACAACAACAACAACAACAACAATAATAATAATAATAATAATAATATAAATTATCAACAGCAATTAATACAACCAATTAAGAATATCATCATTGGACTTCATTGTAACTCGCGAGATTCAATCTCCAATTTTAATTAGAGAGCAATTCGAGTGGAAAGTAGTCTGAATTTCAATGCTGGAATGAATCCAGGACTTTCCAGGAGGCACAACAGCACAACAGCACAACGACACAACAGCACACATGGCAATCGGAAGCAATAACCGAAGTCTTATCAGTCCTATAGCACTTTTGTGTAACTTGCTTTCGTCTATGCTCAGGGTTCGAAAGGTCATGAAAATGACGACGACGACGATGACGATTCTAGTCGTAATAATGGTGGTGGTGATAATGATGAAGGTACTAGTCAAGGTAATGATGACGGTTTCATATTATAAATATTTTGGAATTAGGTCAATTGTCTCAGCAGAATGTTCCAATGATTTTAATTAATTTAATTAACTGCTAATGCGACAAAATTGCTTCCTTCTAATAATTCACGATAAACTACAAAATCCGACACAAAACACTCTAGCACAGAACTATTGAAGCTAATGGTAAACAATTGACAGCTGAACGATGATAGCAATCACTGTAACTGTAAACACGATAGAAGCTACATCCAAAGCGACCGGACAGGTTCTTGTAATTGATCATTAACGACAACAACAACAGCAACAAGTTGAAAGATGCTTGGGGCCAGCAACACCCCATCGGTTCCATTACAAACTATTGGACTCTCCGGTCACGGTCCATTTCAAATAGCACGTTTCACGGCACTAATCCGACGCCTTTAAACAAGTGCCCGCTATTCCCCGGACTTGTTTACAGTTAAAAGTTAATTGCTATTGCAATGAGAGTCGCGTCAACCAACCGTGACCCGAGTTCTCTTTTACAAAGTCGTTTGGTTGCGATCCAGTTGATTGCAAATTAAGTTGTTTTCTCTTTTATCTGCTTTTCAATGCAATTCGTCAAGCTAGTTGATTTGTTTCTGTGATTTTAAATTTAAAATGGGGAATGTTTCCTTCGAACACGACAATAAATGGTTGAATGAATAAGTAATTAAACAAATGAATATTCAATTAATTAAATTCCAAGGAGTAAATATTGTCAATGTAGTTTCTGGTCGGTCATAAAAAGAAAGTTGCAAGAAAAAAAGCACCGTACGTTATCAACCATCTCAATCAAACCGTTGTAATCAACTCAAATAACAATTTAGTCAAACGAATTTTTATTTATTTACTTAAAAATTTTTCAAAAAACAATCTCCATTTATTTCAATAACTAAAATAAGCAGAATAGATGTTTCCAACAACAGTTTACAAAATCCTCCCAACCATCTCCAGACAAATTGAGATCCTGACAAAAAAACCTGCAAAATGGTTAAATGTACCGGGGGAATCCTTCTTCGGCCGAGGGTCTCAGGAGGGCAAGACTTCAATAAATGCTGGGAGGTTTGGACCTACAAAGGGTTTATAATTAAAGCCCCAACGAGGACACGCATGGATGACCAAAGAACGAAACTACGCCTCAACAAAGCGTTGCTTGTGTCCAAATTCGTTGTAACCTTTTGTTTACAGCTTATTTGTTGCGTTAGTGTAAACTCGTTCACTCGATTAAGAGTAGCAGGTCTAAAGAGTGTTTAATGAATCCTAATGAATTTCTAATAAGATTATAAATAAGTCGAATAAATTATGTTTGTTATTGGTAATTATTCAGCTCACTAACAATGTCGGATTTTTGATATTTTACGATCATTTCAAAGTATTTAAAAGAATTCCACTTTTAATCAAACCAGACAACAAAACAAATGGGCAATTCCAGGCGAAAAATGCATTCTCCTTTCACTTCCATCACTTTCCACTTTTCAGAAACACTCGCGCACATCGACACACGCTCACAGCACCTCGTTAGCGTGGACACATCAATACGTCGAGATACTCCTTCTTTCAAGTGGCCCATATCTCCATACACTTGATCGATCACAACCGATGATGAACACAGATTATGACGATGTTGATTATAATAATGATTCCAATGATGACGATGGTGATGATGATTATGATGATGATAGTGGTGGTGATGATGATAGTGGCTATGTTGGCAATGGCGAACACGATGGGGGAGATCTGGTGGTGGTGATTACAATGATAATGATGAACAAGGATAGTTATTTAGTGATGATGATGATGATGATGTTGATGGCGATGATGACTGAGTCGACGTATCGAATAATAAAATTTCTCAAAGGATTGAAATCAAATTCACTCGTAAACTTTAATGCATCTAGATTTTCCATGGCGACGTCCTTATAAACAAAACATAAAAAAATAATAAGTAATAATAAGCAATAATACTCATAAATTATGATTCATAATAATTTCAACATGTTTTCTCAAAATACTTTTACACTCATCAAAGATGAGATGGATTCAATCAGAGACAGGTTGTGATTGGTGGACCTTCCTGTCCACGTGATCAAAAGCTGATGAGGAATTTTCAATAAATTTTTATTGACACCACGTGTAACTCTCCCACACTATTGACTTCTTTGAGGATCTGTTTATTGATGTTAATCTAATTCATATATGCATCTCATCAATAAACATGACATTGAGAATAATAATAATAATAGTAATAATAACAATAATAATCATATTATGTTATAACAATCATATTATTATTACTATTATTATTATTACTGTTATAATATTGTTATTGTTATTATGAATAATAATATATAATGAGTAATAATAATAATAATAATAACAGCAACAATAGTAATAATAATAAGTAATAATTAACTTTCA
>MPNW01000321.1:63117-150617 GCA_011800805.1 Hirudo medicinalis
TAACAATCATATTATTATTACTATTATTATTATTACTGTTTACTTAATATTGTTATTGTTATTAATGATAATAATATATAATGGTAATAATAATAATAATAATAACAGCAACAATAGTAATAATAATAAGTAATAATTAACTTTCATTGTTAATTATCTGTCTTCTGATGTTCACTAAGTAAGAAAACATGTGGAATGATACTGGATTGGATCACGAGGGAGGAAAGACATAATTCCAGTTAAGATTGATTGCTGGATGCTCAGCGGATCTCAAGTCATGCGAGACTCTCGAACCTCCTGAACGATCCACTTTGAGATTTATTCCAGTTCCCAATTAATTTTTATGCTTTCCAGGTGGAACTGTTCATGAGTAGCATTGAAAAACTCCAGCTGAAGATAACGACAAGAGTACGTTGGTATGTGTAATAAGCACCTACATTACTCTTATTGCTTGGGCGTTGCTGGTAAATCCAACTAGTTATTACTGTAATATCGAGAAGTAAAGAAAAAAGAAGTAATTATTAAATGAATACAAAGAAGGACACGAAATGTAATTGGCTGGATCAAGATCTGATTTCTTGGGAAACCCGAGATCAGATTTTTTCGGGAAAAACAAGAAAATGTCCCCAAATTGTCTCCTCAACAGGAAGATGGGACTTCAAAAAATTCAACGTGCGCTTAATTTTAATAATTTTTGTTTTACATCCGGGCGACTTTTGAAGCAATAAATAAGCATGGTTCCTCCATGTCCTGTACCTCGGTTGAACGCTCCGCGGAGCAGATACATTGATCTATGTTTTCTCTGTCTATGCTCCAAAATAAAAACAGAATCCCTTCCCGGCCTTCCGCTCCATGATCCAAGGAGTTTATGCCGTCTTGTTGAGAATGCTAAACACATTTTGTTTCTGAAACTCGCCATTAATTGGATGATGTATTACTATTAGTTAGTTCCAATTGGAGTTTTTGAGTTCTGTAGAAGGAATTTTTAGAATTCACACTGATGTTCAAGAATCTATTTGTCTCGAACATTTGATTCAAGCTGAAGACTCATTGAAAAGTCATTCGTGACAGCTCAATCAATCAGGAGATGTGTGTCAAAAAGAAATTCCCACCCTCTCCAAACATGCTCTGTTTTTTTGCATTTATTACGAATAAATAACTAATAAATAATTTATTCAACATAATCTTAAATGTCTAAATATGTTAATTTTTTGCTACGATCTAGATTTAGGTGTCATGGAGTTCAAGTTAAGTGGTTAAATCAACTGTAACTACAACTACAATTGAACTACGTAATCATTGAGTCATGACTCAGTGCAATATTTCATCCATCAAATTTGTCCCGCCCAATTGATGCTTCATGGGACGAAGTAAACCGGTAAGATCAAAGATGGTGTTGTTTTGATGGAATCATTCCTGGTCTGAGAATTATTTTAGAAAGTTACTAAATAGATTTAAACGAAAGAGGATTGCATGTTTTTAAACAATATTTAGAATATGATGTGCAAATAAATGGATATCAAGCACTCTTATCTTAATGTGAGCCCTCATTGACGAAACACATTCGAAAGGTATTCGTTTGGTAAGAAACATGGATGGACGAGTGACTGGATGGATGAATGACTGATGGATGGATAGATAGATAGATGGATAAAAGTATGGAAAAGTGAATTGACTCCTTCACAAAGTTTTCTTTTAATTGGCTTAAATATCATGATCATCACAATTATGCTCGCTGAAATTAGAAACCTCGCACTTATTTAGATTATTGCTACAATGCCATTGTCATTTACAAAAAATATAATTAGTCATTTGCCTCAACGCGTCAGCATCGATGGAGCTGGAGCAATGGAAAGATGGAGTCAGGGAAGACGTAATCGGATTGAAGCTATTGAGTGCAAAGTGCGACAACTCTTTGATTCAATAAACAACGATGTCTCGTTAGCGGTTTCCCGAGTGACGATGAAAATTCAATTGGACACGAAAAACATTGGACCAGGCCGCACAGGCACATACGGTCGTTTTCGGAGATGCACCTGTGGGTGATTGAATGAATTCATGCATGACTGGAGAAAATGACTGACTGAATGAATGAATTGGTGCATGGCTGGAATGAATGAATACACGGAACGAATTCATGCATAAGTGGAGGAATGAATGAATGAATGAACACATGGAAGATTAATATACATGTATTCGAGAGTGGAAGTGCAAATAAACCAGGACATACAGACTGAAAAACAAATATTTGAATTGATTGTAAAAACAAATAATCGAATAAAATAAATGGTTAAAATCTAAAAATATGGAGAGGATTTCTTTAAAACATGCTAACAATCCTAAGGAGAGCCATTTCTCGTGGGAGTCATTTATAGTCTTCACGGGTGTAATGTTTAAAAAATAAATTTGAAAATTGTTAATAATAACAACTCAATACAAACATGACCACCCGTTCGATGGCGTAAGAAATCATGTTCACCGACAAAGAGTTCCAACAACAAGACACATTAAAAACAAAAACAAAACAAAAACAGATCAATAATTAAATAAATAATCACGAGGACAAAATCACGAATCATATTTGGATTGGAATGGTTCTGGAAATGCTTTCGCGTGGAAAGACAATCAGAAGAGGAAATCCTCTTGTAATCCAACTTATCACCTCCCCCTACTGCAAAATGCATGCTTCCATCCAGCGTCAGGATTAACGCCTCCAATGAAGTCCGGGTCGACGCCTGGCGAGTGAATTATTATCGACTCTGGCGAGAGGAATTATAAATCTTTATGAATCTTTAATTATCCAGCATGTTGTTATTAAGACGAAAATCATGAAAATTTAATGGAGAAAATGGAGCTGGAGAAAATGGAAAACATGGCGAAGCACGATCGTGCTCGCCTGCCTGCGCTTGACGGCAAATGTTTATGACATTGGAGATGATCACATTAGCTTCGAGCAGGAAAGGACAGTGCAAGGCAAGGAAAGATAAGCCAATGATTGCTGGCGGAAGTAATCGACAGATATTAGTTATGGCCGTGTGGATCATTAATTGTTCCTTTCGAAAATGCTGCACAAGAGACTGCATTTGGCGGCGACTATTCGGCGGATGAATTATGCATTCGCGATTCACGAATTCACCATCGATCGTTGAATTTCACCGCGTCGATGTCATGTTACTAGTCAAACGAAAGTGCATTCCGCACGAGAATGACATAGCCTGTACGGAGTATGGCTGCATGTCCGCTGGAAGAACACAGGCGCATAACGATCCAGATCACTGACTCGAAAAATTAGGCGCCAATCTCCCGTCTGCAAAAACCCTATCAATCCTTGAGAATCTTATCCCGTCGCATCAGTTTCATAGGCTGTTGAGGATTAAATTCCAGCTACATCATGCGGTGCTCGACTCCCCCCTCTTCTTAAAGTTCTCGGTGCTCATGTCGGCGGAGCTGGAAATAACGAATGAAATGGAATGCCCTCCTTATTGCACACTGGAGACGCTTTAACACCACCTCCTGGAATCTTTGAAGAACAATTTCCGGGATTTTTACAATCCTTTCCAGTCTAGAACGCCACAATATTCGTTCGAAAACGATGCCGGAATGTTGGCTATCAGGAGCTTTCTAAAACACTTTTCGACCCGAATCCTGCATCGAAGTGCCTACCCAATCAAGCTGAGTGGTAGTTAAAAGTTAGTCATTAGAAGATTATAAAGATTTTAATTAGAACTCGATCCAACTTTATGCGCTGCACACCTCGCCGGATTATTGCAAAATTAGAAACGTTCCGAGGAGAATTCTCTTCCAGATGGAAGGAGAATGGGAAATGATCGCAGAAGCTCGATCCACTTTTGCAAACATCAGTTCTGAGTCAGTGAGACTATAATTTTTAATGAAGAGTTTAATTTTAATTTTGCTTATTTGGGGTGAATTTTAAAGTCAAAAATTTAAAGGCTGGAAAATATACACTTTCAACATAGCAGACGGTTTTCTGGAAATTGAGTTGACATCGACACACGATAGCCGGATGGTGTCAAAAAGGAAAGGTAGTTTGAAGCACTGACATCGCCCGAGGATAATGTGCTATATAAATGTTTATTTTGCGAGAATGAAACACATTTTTGAAAGACGCGATGTTTTCTATGAAGAAAATTCGTGAATAATGATCAAACTTCATTTTCATGAGTTCAAGAATCTTTAATTTGCAACGTGACTTTTCAAAAACCAACACAAATTTAAAAGACAAAGAACAATTTTTTTTTTTAAACGATTCGCAATTCCGAACGATTTCTCCGGTCTCTGTCAATCTATCGAATAAAAACAAAATCGTCAAACGTCGGTGAGTGAGGTGCACGCACATGAATAGCATAAAATCATAAAATCAAGCAAGTGGGAACATCATGTTGTTGAATACAAACATCTTTAGCTATACAACAACTCAAACTGTACAAACCGAACAACAAATAGATGGGATTTCAGTTACTGGTCATAGTTCAAAGTTCAGTTGTTGAACTTGAAACGATCATGAACTCAACAATAATTTAAAGAGAGGGATAAAACAATATGAAAAATAAGTGCTGCTTTTCAAAATGTCTTTTAATTCACCTGTTCCCAACGTTTCGTCGGACGAATAATTAACAGGAAAGTGAATATTCATAATCTCAATCAGTCATAAGATCAGTACAACTTATTCTGAGCCAAAGACGCTGTTGTATGAAACGGAATCTCTTCGAACCTCTGGACGAACCACGTTGATGACGGCTTCCATCTCTACCAGGAGTTGCTCGAAGGTCGGTCTATTGTTGGACTCTTGAATCCAGCACCGAGTCATCATGGAATATCTGAGAATGGTTTATTGAAATTTAGGAAAGCATTTAACTTGTTACTAATAAATAAATAAACAAAGAAAATAAATATGAATAACATTTTCTTAATATTTCTCCAAACTTAACTTGATAATTGCGTTTTATCTACTTCTCTTCTTTTTCAATAATTGGAATTCATACCCCAGAACTTTCAATGCATTAAAAGCTAATTACATTTAAAAAGTTTTTTTTGTTCTAAAATAAACAACTGCAAATATTCGTTCAACTTACACAACATTTGGGCAAAAGGGAGGCTGGCGCAACAGACAGCCATTTTGAATCAAGGAAGCCACTTGCCAGTTTTCCGCATCGGGGTACGGTACAGCCCCCCTTGTCATCAGTTCCCACAGGAGTACGCCATAGGCCCACTTCAGAAAAATAATAAACATGCAGCCAAATTGTAAGATAATAATGATACAAACAAAGTACCTAATGAAAATGTTACGAATGTAACTCACCACATCACTTTTCGTGGTAAATATTTTGGCTTCCAGGCATTCGGGGGCCATCCACCTGATGGGTACAGGATCTTTTCCATTCTCCACCCTGTAGTAATCGCAACTTATCAGCTGCCTCGACATTCCAAAGTCAGCTATTTTTACGACCCCGTTGTCGTTTACCCTGAAGAAGTTCATCAAAAAATATGTAAATATGGAGATATTATTCTCTTTCATATTTTTAAATATTTTTTGTAACACTTTTGTAACGTTTGAATAGTAATATAATATTCTAATTATACAGTCGTTACATCAAATAAACCTACGCCTGAAATCCGAATAATATTGTTAAAATCCAAAAAAACAATTTCCTAAAATGGCCTACCGAGATTCAAGTGCTGCACCTTCAAGAAAAAAAATTGAGTAACTACATAAAAATTATGTCCACTGACAACTCACATGCAATTTCTGGCAGCCAGGTCTCTGTGAACGAAGTGGTGTTTGGACAAATAATCCATTCCACAAGCTACTTGCATTCCCATTATTAGGAGGTTCAAAATGGTGATGTTCTGATGTGAGGTAAAATTAAGAACTCTATTATTACATCATTTAAAGTCTCGGGATATATTTTATTTCAATTCTAAGCCTCATTGAATGCACTGCGTTTCTCGTGTGTTTTTGATACAAAAGTTGGCGAGACTTTGTCAAGTCCAAATGCTTCACTCATTGATAAAAAAAAAAACTATTTAAAACGAAGATTTTAATTGATTTTAGGTCAATCGTGATGCACCGAGTTCAAATTTATATGAATAAATAATGGTAGACAAGAGGAATCCAGTTTAACTGAATTTAGAATTACCAATGCGGGATTAAGGATGTAGTTTCTCAGGTCCCCATTCGCCATGTAGGGCAGAACCACCATCGGCGTAGCATCTTCGGCAAACGTGATTCCTCTGATACCGAGTACGTGTTGGTGTTGGAAGTCCTTCATGAGAACTGCTTCCTTGAGGAAGAGTTCCACCATTTCTGACTCCTCGGCTTTGTCTGAAATCGACCCATGTGTGTTCGTATAACACACGGATACTAAGAACTTAATTCGTGAAACTGGCGTCATTAAAACTTGCACTAAATTGCTCGAACGCCTCCCTAAGTTTTATGGCAATCATTTACGCATCCTGTTTCATCTCTTTATGTTTCAGAATTTACCAGGAATAAAGATACGAACATTTCATCGTCTTCACTGCCACGATTTCGCTTATTTGACGACCGTGCACTAAAGCTGCCAAGTAGACCCGACCGAAGTGACCTAGAAAATAACAAAATCTTTCAATCGCTTAAAATAGTTTTTAGTCTTAACTTGTTGAAAATTGAATACTAAAATAATAACCGACTAAAATCAATCCGACGAATTACCATTTCCAATGCACTTTTTCATCTCAAGGCTGCTCCTGGGAATGAGAAGCGAGCTGATGATGTTGATCAAATCTTTCTTCAGGTGAGGAGACACGCCCTGAGATGTACTGGATTCTGTTGGAAGTTATCCTTTGAATTTTATGCGAGCAGTTGGAAACAAGAGTGTGTAGTGGACCAGTGCAGTGGCAAAGCATGTTTAGTACATTTCTTAATTTAACCGTGGCCATATCGTTTGTCAGCCACGTAATTAATTTATACACAATGTCAAAATGCCTCGGTGTGAATAAAACATTACCGTATTTTTTTTTATCAGCATTTAATTAAGAATTTTAACTATTGTTTGGTCTTTCGTATTAAACTCAACTTAAAAAGCAATAAAAACTCAATTTTATTTCGAGAGCTATTTCATACAAGACCACGCGACTAACAACTCAAAAGTATCATACGAATACTCTCAGAACAACTCCTTATGTACAATACCAGTAGAGTCCATACTAGTATTGTACTGCACGTCACAACTATCATGACTAATTAATGAAACTGTAAAAACTTCTCACTACAAAATTTTGAATTGAAAGTCTCTTTTCTATGTTTATGCAATGGCATCCTAACTTCAGCAATTTTGTTCTAATAACTCATTCAGTAGTAATGAGTAGGGATTCTTATTTTTTATTTTCTCGATTTAAATTTTTTGAAAACATACCATCGGATGTGGAAGGTCTGAAATGACTGCCAAGAACGGACATTTGAGACTGAGAGATTTCAACCTTTTTAGCCCTGTGACGACTTTTATGAATGGCAAGAACAGCAGCAAAAATCGCAAGGACCACGAAGCCAGCTCCGACTGAGAACGCTGTATATTTTAACCACGAATTTCCTTTAAAAAAAAAACACAAACCTTATCAGCTTTTATCGTTTGTTATGATAAAAAAAGAAATAATAAGTACAAAAACCTTCAAGAAAGAAATTCTCTTCTTTAGAGGTTGCCGACGATGGAAGGCTGACACCGATCTTGTAAGATCTTTTGGAGGTGGATATTCCATTTGACGCCTTGCAGACGATTTCCATAGGAATGTTGACATCAAAACAGGATGCAAGGAGCTCATTTTTAGATGATTTGAAGTTGCAGATGCTATTTTTGGCTTCGAAGGGTCGATCGTTCTCATTTGAAATTTTCGTGTCGTTGACGAACCATTCCATGTACAAATTTGTTCTTGAGTCAGTTCTAGCCTGACAAACCAGTGTTTTGTTAGCTGTGTTTCTGGCAATGTCCTCCGCGCTCTCAACTACTGCTAATGACGTGATTTTCGTTGGTTCTGCAAATAAAGAAACATTAATTTGTGTCAATTTCATCCATATTTCTATAAATTCCAGACATCTCAGCTTAACAATGCGAAATATAAATTCATTACTCATTGTCTAATGAATTCGTCGAAGGCTTACTGAATACTTTCAAGTAGGAATACTCATTAATTTCTCCGTGGGGATTTGTGGCCAGGCACTGGATACTGGCGGTGGAGTTCTCAGTAACACCAAACAATGTTAATTCGCTACCAATCGACGTTTCTGAAATGCTTATCTTGTCGCCTGCAAAAAATGTAAAAAAAATACAAATCTTTTACAATCCATTCTCAACAGCTGTGATTTTAAACTAAAATTATTTAAACTATTATTAAATGAAAAATGTAGATACTTTCACATTTCATATTTTCATAAATATTTATAAAAAGAACCTTTTTTGCATAAGCAACAAAAATATATAAAACATCTCATGCGATGTTCTCAACGAAACATGTTCGCATTAGTCACTTCCATAAACAGAATTCTTTAGAGGAAACAGAAGACTTACTGTTGTCGACTGTAGTTCCATTAACGAACCAAATTGACGTTGGCCTGGGATCACCTTTGTATTTGCAGTGGAATGTCACATCTTCACCCTCCGTGACTCTCTGTGGATCCATTCTTTCCAGAAAATACGGAGGCTCTGGCCAATGGAAAACGCTTAGATAATTTATTTCAGTTATTGTTGTTAAGTGAATTCAAAGGATGGTGCATTGGCATAATGGCATGTAATGATGACGTGTGATATAAAATTATATTATTATTTGCTTACCTTGTACTATTAACCTGATCATCTTGTAATCTTCGCTCCCTATTCCATTGGAGGCCACACATTTGTAACTTCCATCATCTTCCTTCTTCACATCTTTTATGTGCAGTGTCATGTTTCCATCATGCAGCTCGTATTTCTCTCTAGCATGAAGAGGAATTGTAGAGTCTCCCTTGTACCAGAGCACTCTAGGTTCAGGCCTAAAAAAAAATCGAAACTTCTCTTTTTAGAAACTTTGTATATTACCGCTCAACTGAGGCCAGCAATCGGGATGCTGAGACATTCTCACTTAGGAGTCCATGTAACCATGGCTCGCAACCTAGCTCTCATCACTGCATATTCTATTAACGCCTATTGATCCATATGCATTATGTAATACGAACAATTCCATTAACTCTGTTACATAATCGAACTGTTTTTATTGCATGGAAGCTCTACTTCCTAAACCGACTTACCTGCCTCTGAAGAGACACTGCAAAATTGCCAAATTCTTGGTCACCGTGAATGCGGTGTCTTTGTGGCCGACGTTCAAAGATTTGACTGCTCTGGGCGCCGGTATTCCACCCGGAGCTATATTAGTAATATTAACATGACATTAATATTAGTAAAGCTCACTTATTAGTTTTTTTAATATTAAAAATATTATCTCAGCAATATTAAATATTGAATAAATTATTTTATTAAATATTAAGCGTTGAATATATTAAATAATGCATCAATAAATTCAATGTTGGATCAATACGTGTGAGTAAGACAGGGAAATATCGACCTTCTTTAGGCGTGACAATCAACAAGGTTGGATTGTCAAGCATTGTCTCCCCTAGGACCTCGTTGCGTACTTCACAGGAGTAAGTGCCATTCATTGCCGGAGAAGCATCGAGTACCACGAGAGATCCTAGAGAGGAATTTAATTATTTGTGATTAAGAACTTTATTATTAAGCCATCAAGGATGTTTTTAAGCTCACCGTCAAGAGATTTAACCATCCCTTCGTTTTCGGATAGATATATCATGCCACCGTCAGTCATTTGGTTCCAAAGGACGCTGGATGGATCAACCTTGGGTATGCTGGATTGTATGTTGCACGGCATTGTCACTTGGTCTCCTTCTTCGTGTGATAGTACCACTCTTTCTGTGTCACGGTTTTGGACTGAAAAGAAGCATTTAAAAGTAACCTTAACATTTAAAGAAATTCAGAGTTAAATGCAATAATAATTCAATGCTGAAAGCGGTGTTTTGTCTTTGAATTAATTTTCATCGACAATTTTAAAACTATCCTGAGTTTTCAAGATAAGCATAACATTAGAAAGTAAAAAATGATAATAAAATTGTGGTCATAAATGGATAAAATATTAATGATAATAATAATATTACAAATCTTATTCATCATAGGTTACAGCTGCACCGAAGATGACCGAATGTCATAACAGGATCCAAGCGTCAATTGTCACTCACGGACGTCAATAACTGAGGCCAACAATCAATTATCTACAGCCCACAATCAACAGAACATTTAAGAAAGTTAATGACACTTCTTCACAGGTAATTGTTATGTTTACAAAAAGAAATTATTGTATATATTTGTCTAGTTCCAATGGTTTTTAGCCAATGACGTTGTCATAAGTGAACCAGCATTTGAAGCTTCATAGGAAATTTTTGATATTTTTTTAAAGAAAGAGAAAGAACAACATTACGTACATGCCATTTTCCAAGTAGACTTAGGCGTCTGAGTCTTTCCATAATCATTTTCGAGTATTGCGTAATACGTTCCCTCGAATCCGTTTGAATTAGTTACTTCTAACTTGATTTCATTTTGTCCCTTTGCGATGGAATGTTCGCTACAATTTCCCTCCACCTTGCACCACTTCAGCCTTGAGAAAAACATGATTCATAGGAACGTGATTTGCTAAGATAATCGCAATGCTTTGTTATAAAATCCCAGATACTTTTTTTCTGTGATGTTCTCTGTGAAGATGCACGTGTACTTGATTTTGTCCCTTGAACCGTAGGCATGGATCCAGGAGTTGTGGAAAGGATAAAGCTTAGCTCTCATGCCTTTCTGAGTGAAATAGCTTTCGCGGAAAAATGGCGGAATGCCATCTAGAATTAAAATCTCTTAAAATTAATTTCGATACTTTTGTATCATTTGAAACGCTTATAACTTACCATTGGCAGTCGTCTGGTAAATTTGTGTGAATTCAGTATTTAAAAGAGTGTCTGCAGTTCTTGAACAAATGGTGATGTTGAGTGAGCTCCCTAAAGAACCGTTCAACCAGAGAGTCTAAAACAAAGCACAAGTTGTGTTAGTCGCGGTCTCTGATGTCCACAGCGCTATAACTACGTGACTAATATTATTGATATCAACTAAATGTTATTATTTCAGTGAAGGAGTAAAATATCTACTTCAAACCAAACAAACATTCTGAGGAAACAAACTAGTTTTTATCCTAGTGTCCCATGGGAAAGAAAGTCCTTCCCAAAATTCGTGGATGTAAAAACTTAATCGAACATATATTTAGGACGTCTGTATGTTTACCAATATAAATATTATGCATAAATACAAAAGCGTGACAAATAAATATTCATAAAATTCTCCCCAAAAAATTAACCAACATACCGCTGATTTGTTTTGCAAAAGGACGACTTCATTGAAGAATACTCCCTCTGAAGAATTACATTGAGATTCGGTTGTAACTACGAAGTGGCAATTGGGGGACTGACTTTCATTTAATCTCAGTTGGATGACGTTCTTAGAGATGAAGTCCACGTTGGAAATCAGGCAAGCGTCCAAGTAAAACGCTACAACATCGTATGAAATCGTCGAGAAGATTTTACAAAAAAGAAAAGATTATTCATTTACTCACATATGAAATTGAATGCCAGCAAGATGGAAGCGCATTCCTTCACGCGATTCATCATCTTCAATAACTCATCATTTAAAAAGCTAAATAAAGTTCAAGACGCACGCTGTATTGTTTATAACATTGTAGAGAGTTGACGCTTAATTGAAGGATGATGAACGAATAATGACAGTTTTAATGTGCGCAGATGCTCTTAAGCTAACAGGATGCGAACTAGCGATCTTAATTGTCTCCTTGGAACAATTACATGTCGATCATGCAGAACTGCTCCTCAGGTCAGCACCAAGGATGTGTTTATGTAAGGCGCGAAAATACGAAGCATTTTCACATTTGCTTTCATCCGTTGACGCTTATGACGCTTCTTATGGATGCTTCTTGTGACCACCAGTGCAGTGATGATGCAACTTGTGCTTTTAAGTTTTATGTGATGTGCAGACTGTGAAGAAGTTGCGAAGATCTAAATGGAAATTTTCAAATAACTTCCCAAAATCGTCTGGAATGATTTCTTCTAAATCAAAACACCTCATTTGACATGACGGGTGTTTAAAATAATTGTTTACAGGAGTAAATCATTAGCCGCCTTCGCGTTAATTAATATTCTCACGTCCTTTTCAAAACGGTTATAAGGTAGTTATTAATCAAATTAAGATAAAGCGGATTTTATAACATCGATGGCATCATTTCAAGAAAACATTAATATAAAAATGAAGAATTTTTCATAAAATTGAATCCAATAAATAACTGAATTGATATTTTGCAGCAATTTAAATAAGTTTTAGTCTCTTTAACCGGATGCGGCCATTTTGGTTGATCAATCATAATGGGTTCCTCTGCTCCGCTCTGCCTCCTGCTTTTGAACCTGGGTCTGGTTTTGTTTGCAATGATCTCCACAATACAGTAATTTAAGTAATTACATAAATTATTCATGGCTGTGGTGTCAAAACATCGAGGACCTTCATGTGCAGGGTATGAGAATACATTTAGAATTACATTTTCACGTTGTTTAATATAATTTTTAATGCTTCGTTATAACTTATTTATATTATTTATTTACTAAAGCGAAGAAGTGAGCCGCATTTGGCAAGCAAAAAATGTTAGATTGCATACAAAAAACGTGAAGTACCAAGACCATATTTTAGCCGAAGGATTGGCAAATCTTAGAAGAGCCAGACACATCCTTTACCTAATCGTTCTATAAGACTTATACTTTTTTTTAGATGCTAAATGTACTTTTTACTCAGAATAGCGGAAAGATGGTGCTCATGGGGTTAGGGGACGAAGAGCGTTCCGAACTACAGCCCAGTTCTACTCGGTGTTCTTCCACTCCGTATACCCTAAACTTTTAGTGTCTTAAGGTGAACCGGCCATCCCATCCGCCAGTCAGGAGGTGTACTTCTCGCGTCGCCTAGGAGTTCTGAGATCCTCGGAATGTCTGGAGGAGGCTGACTGATCAAATTTCCGTTTCATTTTAATTTTGGACCCGCCGGAGCATTGCACTAGCGGAGAAACCAATCCCTTTCCAACACAACAGTAGCATCATGGTACGCACAAACAAATGCATAAAACAGTACTTGTGCAAGTGCTAACGATTATAAGTTTTGTTAACTGTGTTTGAAAATATAAAATATGTCAAGATAACTTGTATATTTATTTAATATGACTGTTTAACAAATGTCATTAAAATCTTTGCATAACACGACATGCTTTGCATACTTACATTCAAATTTGATTGATCGATCGAGTGATGAATGATCTGTTTTCTCACCAAATGCATTTATCTTCGGGGACCAACTTTTATTAAACTGAAACCACACAAATTTTGTTAGACCTCCGACGATCCTGGGCACATTCACAATGGAAGAGCTTCCTTGTGACGTAGTAGCCCTCCTGACATTTCTTCTGGTCTGCCGGCCACTAAATATGTTTTTATTAGCTGGTTTTATTTTTATTTTTATTTATATATTCATTCTTTTATTTTATAATCGATTGCCTTTTGAGTACTGTTCTGGTTTGTTACAGTGCCTTGACATCCGAAATGGATATATAAAGCGCTTTAAATATCAGCTTATTGTAATTGTGAAGGAATGGGAAATTAAAAAGCCGTAGTAGACCTTCATAATGACCACGGAAGGCCATGTCTGGCAGACCTGAACTGAGGTTTGAGTTGGTAAAATTGTATTAAATGTGGAAAAGAAATAGTGCAACTATAGTTGCTGTAGAATTCGATAATTGAAGTTTTACCCAAATTAGTTTCTGCCTGTGCAATCATTCATATTTAAATGCATGCAGGTTGGCCGAATGGGTTGCGTTCCTGCATGCAGTCATAATGGCAACAGTCGTAATGTGTTCATAACCCAGACTGCACCGCCAGGGAGCGTCCTCGGCTAGGGACGCTATATTTAAGGTAGAATGATTAAAAAGTGCCTTCACATCTTATTCGGATATATGAGGCACTCAAAAGATCGGCTAAATACAAAAACAAAGTGGTTGATTACAGGAACACAGTAATTTTAAATGAGTTGGCATTCAAACACAAGTCATTTTCAATGTATGAGATTCAATTTTAAACCTTTAAATAGCTATGGAAAACAGTGGACAAATTTTTCAGAATAGATGGATTGATTGCTATCAAACTTCATGGTGGAATATTTTTTTTACAAAATGAGTATTTAAGACAGCTTGCAGTTCATAATAACCTTCTATTTGCTGTAATTTCAAAATTTGTAAAAGAATGAGCCGACGGACATACACACCTGCAAGTCTATTACCGATTGTAATTTCTCTACATTTGCGAATAAAATATATTGATAAACGATATGCAACAATAAAAAATAAATTTATTTAAATTAATGAAATATGTTTACATATTACATTGAGCCTAAGCATGACTTCAATGCGAGAAAGCAGCTCAAGAGTTGCGCTGGGCCATGAAAGGCTTTGGTGAGTCTTTTTTCATCATGGTTGCTGACCTTGAGCATTCATCTTCATGCCCAAAAAGGTGCTGTGCACAGTTTTATAACCAAATATCCTCAATGCTTAGATAACGTATTTTACGATAACGATTTCAAATTTAGGCACAAAATTCTTGTGAGTCACAGCAACAAGCAAAGACAAGAGATTAAGGGAATGTTCAAGGCACTCTTTGGAAGAATGGGTTTATAGGAGAGAGCATTACAGTTATTTATTATTTGTAATAATGTAGCGTGATAAATATTGTAAAGTATGGATCTAAATCACGCATTTAACCTGCATTTACGTAACGTTGAAAAATATATTGTCAAAGTTTTTAATTAATTAAAGCTGATTTTAAATATTTTAAGTGCTTGGTAAAGTTACGATTGTGATTTAAAATTTGTTGCTTAATTCGTCTATTCTTCATTAAGGATTCATTATAGATGACCTGAAATCAGAGCTGAAAGGAAGTCTTGAAGACTGCATCATAACCAAAACCAACCGGCTGATTTTGTGAAAGCAGGCAAGCTCGCTTATCCGCCAGAAAAGCCGACAAGCGAACTCTCTTAATCTTATAAGCAAAACAGTAAGCCGGTCCACCGATTCATCTGGCAAGCAAGCAAACCAGCCCGCGAATCCACCGGCAAACCCTGCTAGCCTCCCTCCCGGCTGGCCGACGGGCCTGCCAGCAATGCAACTAAGCTCACAAACTGTTATGCCAGCATATTGATAAGCAAGCCTGCAAGCAAAGCTGAGAGGCTGCTCAATTTATCTGGAAACAAGAAAGGAACATTTATCAAGAAATACAAATTTTACTTTTCAATTTACTTTCCTTAAATACCTTTCCTTAATTTACATCTGTGGAGAATGTATTATAGTATCTAATCAGTCATATTTAATGAACACAATTAAACTTACTTATTAAACAACACAGACATTGAACACTGGGCCGCCGCCTTTAAGACTATTTTACTTAATTACTAAACATCGCGACACCTTATTTAATTAGTTAGTTAAAGCCTATTCAAATATCGGAATTTCATGCAGCTATTTGTCCAATAACTCCCAAGTCTAGCGCATATTGTGTTTCTACAGAAAACCAGATAACGTCAGGATGTTTTACTTAACTGTTTTTAATCGGACCACTGATAAAAATTTGTACAAAGTTTTTAATTTACGATATTTGAAATGGTAAAAGCATTTGTGTATTCGAAAAAACAATTTATTTGGTTACCTCATTCGGTTTGTGCTTTCCGTACAAAGATACTGCTGGTGGTCATTTCGCAAATTAACAAAATATTATATTAAAGCAAGACAATTAAAGTAAAAGTTAATTGTTAAACTTAAAAAATATTTTACATATTTAAAAACATCCACACTTCCTCTAACCAAATTGTCTTCCAAATTGGATATTTTTAAAGTTTCTCTATTTTAATTAATTCGCTTCTTCCATATTTCCACATATTTCGATCAGTCTATTTTATTGAATTGGCTCCTCGGTTTTCTACTCTAAGAAGTGGCACTTATTCTCATTTTGTATTTATTTAAGTACTTATTTTTGTACTTAAAATATTTGCATATTCAAAATAATTGTTATAATTATTTTTTAATATTTTCGGCAATCGAATGTTTAATGCTTTCGCTTTGATGCGACTCCATTAGGAGTTCAAATCCTAGCCTTTTGCAGGAGTTTCTATAACTAATTAATATCAATTTTTAATTTGTTATAACTAATTAAAAATTAATTTATATATTAATTTCTGATATTGATTGAGCCAATCTAATTATTATAATTTAATTAATAATTAATTAATTAATTTAATTTAATCAATAACTGTGAAATTAATATCCCATTTAATATTTATATTTAATAATAATTAATAATTACATACGTGTTATAAATGTAATAAATTCATTTACATTAATGACATGTCAGATTGTACGGTAAGCGAGGTGGGCAATGACTTTAAAAGCGGCTGACTGAGGAGGGGTTCGCGACTGCGACACACTGCAAATGGCTGCGGTGAGCTATTTAGTTTTTATTAGCTGATTACTAAATCTGTTTGACTTTTATTTTAACTACTTGTCGTCAACATTATTATTATTATTATTATTAATTATTATTATCACCAGAGATAGCAGTTATTTTATTATTATTATTATTATTATTTTCACAATATTTTAAGTCAGAGAGTCATTTCAGTAATCATAGATTTATTTACTTTTATTTAATTTCATTTATTTAGATAATTGATATCTTTATCCTTCAAAATTATTGATGTCAATATTAAAATTCTAATCTGTTTTAATTATTGGTTTTTTTTTTTATAAATTAGATTGTCCCTAACCATGCCTTCAATGCTGAGAAAGCAGCTCAAGAACTGCGCAAGGCCATGAAAGGCTTTGGTGAGTCTTCTTTAATCATGTTTTCTGTCCTTGATCTCTTATCTTCCTGCATCTATTGAGCAGTTACAATTAACACTGACATTTAATAATTAGCAATAAAAATTACAATTTAAGAAAAGTTTTGTATTTAGATGATATATTTTCTAATTTAGGTGCTGATGAAAAGGCTATCATCAACATTCTTGTGAGTCACAGTAACAAACAAAGGCAAGAGATTAGGGGAAAGTTTAAGGCACTTTTTGGAAGAGTGAGTTTATAGGGGATGTTATAATCATGTGGTCTTTTTATTACCTTAAGTGTCTTGACATGGATAATTGGATTATCAGCAAAGAATTTAATCTTCAATTTATATAGATAAAGGCAAATATAAGGAAAATCACACTGAAATATGATGATGTCACTTTTAAATCAATTAAACATGCTTTTATTAAAACATTCATCATTAATGATTAATTTGTGTTTTTCATACAATTTTTATTGTGTCTTTTTTTAAAAAGGATCTTATAGATGATCTGAAATCAGAGCTGAAAGGAAATCTTGAAGACTGCATCGTTGCCATGATGTATCCTCCTACAGAGTACCTGGCCAGAGAGCTCAGAAATGCCATGAAGGTCTGCTTATCAAATGCAATGTAAAATGTCCCCAAAGACTTTCAAAATTGCATAACAATTTTAGGGTGTTGGAACTGACGAAAAAGTTCTGATTGAGATTCTCTGTGCCAGAAATAACAGAGATATTAACCTATTGAAACTGGCATATAAGACCCGTTAGACACATTTCTTGACATTATCATGCAATTGTTTTTGAGTCGATATTTTACTATGTAAAGTTAATCTTATGTTTGCAATGTTTGCTATCATTTTGATAATTGTTGCTAATATCAATAATACTGTTACATTATATTAGCTATAGAAATTACTATCAACTTAATAATCGTTACATAGCGATTATTTTAAGTTAGTCAGTATTTTTTCTGTGGATGAAATTCATGTAATTGGCAACAGACTTCAAAGGGGACTTGGAGAAAGACATTATGAGTGAGACCAGTGGTCACTTCAAAAGTCTCCTTGTGTCGCAGGTCAATGCAGGCCGTGATGAGAGTACCACGGTAGAATATAAAAAGGTGGAACAAGATACAAATCAGATAATTGCGGTTGGTTCTCCATTTGCTTTTCATTCTTAATTACTGCTACATATTTTTAAATTGGATTGTGTATTAATTGCTGGAATTTTTTTGGGTATTGAAAATAATGGCGCTGCTTGGACAATTTGTTCAGTTGCTCAATTTAAGCTCGTGAATAATCTTAGCTCGCATCATATGAGTTAATTGCAAGGTAAATAACGATTTGGTCACAGATACATTTTAATTGCATAAGTGTATTCGTTGATGACCAGGACACAAAGTGGGAAAGTTATTGTTACGTTTTCGATTACGACCTCCGTTATTAATAATAACTAATAATTGTTGGGACATTAATTATAGTGAATTAAGTACAACTGAATCATCATTCAAAATTACCCGTGATTCACCAAAGATAATAACCGTTGCCATTAGTTATCAACTATTAAGTTTTGAGTCATTTTCAATGCGTTATTCACTTAATTAGTTTGCTGATAAGTGTAGCAAATGAGACGGACATTTTCATAAAAATAATTTATTCCGCTTTTCTTCAATTACAAAATTAATTGGCTCAGCTTTTTAAAACAAATTAACAATCTCGGATTTTATGATTTTATTACCTGTTAAACTGGTTTAAAATATGTAATGTGAGGTTATTTCAAAATGCCATTTTATTATTTTAATGTTCATTTTATTATTATTCTCCACATTTTGGTATAAAAAATATTATTGAATTACGAAATTCATTCAACAGGCAGGTATTGGTCAGTTGGGGACAGATGAGGCTGTATTCAACATGATCTTATGCTCAAGGAGCTTCCCCCATCTAAAGGCAGTGTTTCGTAAGTACAAAGATGTCACCCTCAGAAGCATTTCTGACAGCATCTCCAGTGAGATGAGAGGAGACCTGAAGGAAGGCTTTCTTACCATTGGTGAGCCACTTGGTATTATTTAGGAATTTAGCGCATTCTTAAATTGCGCTGATTTAAACTGATATTGAGACATAATGTGCAGTTATTCTTAGTATCACATGTTGAATTTTTCTCTTTTAAATAACTATTACCATTTTAACACAATTTAAGCTTACATTTAAAATTCAAAAGTTGTCGTTCTTGTGAAATTATTTCTTTTTCTGTTTGCAGTTGATTTTATTGAGGATCCCATAGGATACTTTGCAGAGAGACTTTACAAGAGCATGAAAGGTATAGGAACTGATGATAATACCCTCATTAGGGTGATAGTCAGTAGATCTGAGGTGAGAACAGCATTTTATTCCAGTACATTATTGTTCTTATAATGTCATTAGTGCTACCTTGTAAATGTAAGTTAATATATGTAACTTAAGACTTGTAGCTGTGTTAAAGAAGGTCAGAAGCAATATCATTTTGGATCACCAATTTAGACAATGAATTCCCAATTAAATTTTTTTTAGATTGATCTGATGGATATCAAAAAGTGTTTCCAAAAGAAGTATGGCAAATCCCTTAAGGAATTCATCGAAGGAGACTGCAGTGGCGATTACAAGAAGCTCTTGCTGGCCATCCTTCGTGAAAGTGATCAATAGACTGTACTAGCTGACTAATCAGGAGACAGTTTTATTTAAGTATTAGTTATTAATTATTAAAAGTTTTTAAATATTATTATAAGTTTATGAATAATTACTTTTTAGTCTGTTTTCCTTCTTCGATGTTTGGCCTAAATTAGGCTATCAAAAAGTATTAAATGGTTTTTGTTAGTAATTTTTTGCACATTTGGGTGAAATACTCCAGCTTCTCTAAATCATTCTCTAATTCATACCTGAATAAAAATAATAAGCTTAAAAAAATGTGTGATCTTTTAATATTTAAGTAATTTTCACTACTTTGGCATCCAGGTTATAAAATCGCTATATTTTATGCCAAAATTGTGCGGTGTATTAAATTTTCTAGTAAATTACCGATTGTTCAAATGGTAAAAAAAATATTCTTAAGGATACTCTTCCGAGGCATTTAAAAAAACTGACTCGTAAACACTCAATATTGAAGTTATTTAAATTAGCAAATGGCTTAGAAATGTTCGTCAATGGACTGAGTTAATTATTTAGTTTGGTTAAGCGAAAAAGAAATAAGTAGAGAAATGTTGTCCTGGAGGTGTTGATACAACCACCTTTCGAATTAGTTGCTTATGTCTAAGTTGTACTTTTTTTATAATAGGTTTTTAATATTAATATCTGTTAGAATAAAATTTAAAAAAATTCAATAACAAAAACGACACGCGAAGACATTTGATCATCCAGGTTGAGCAAACAAGAACTATAAATGCGGCTGACTAGCACAGCTCATTGCAAGTGCTTTTGAGTAAAGATGGCAGCGGTGGGTAACTTTGTTTTCTTATATGATTCTTCAGAATTCACCTTATACATTTATTGAAGTTTATTTCGACAAGCATAACCGTTGTGTTTAAAATGAGATTAGGTTATGAGAGTTCAATTATCAAGTTTAATAATTTGTAAATCGATTTGTAAGATACTTAATTCAAAAGTTAACCGCAAATAATTTGTACCTTTAATAGGTGACATATTTATCAAATTCAGTCATAGATTGCGGAAAGTATGTTAGTTATAATATGGATGCTGGATGAGATCCAAAATAATTTGAAATATAAATTTTTAAACTTGAGGTATCTGTTGTTTAAGAGATTTAAAAAGAAATTGAAGATTTATTAAGATAGTTGTAATTAACTGGACATTTAGTGCCTATAAGTTGTCTTGACAATTAGATATGCAGACCTGAATGTGGGAAATGTTCCTAAGGCGATCCAATTTTAAAGATGATAGATTTAAAAAAATTATTTATAACACTTTGGGCTGGAAAAGCTGTTATGTTAGTTCTGTTAACTGTTGGAAAAGCTATTAAACATTTCTTTTGGATGCTTAAAAGACTAAACAGGCTTTCTAAAGTTTTTATCTACTAGTGGAATAATAATTACATATTAAAGAGATGTGAACATAATATGTTCTTACTTGATGCTTAGTTAGATGCCGAAATTTTTTCACATTAAAAATTGTAAATCTGCCATATTTATTAGAATTCGTTTATTGATGTTACTGGTAAATTTTGCACATTAGATCGTTCCTAACCAGGCATTCAATGCTGAAAAAGCAGCTCAGGACTTACGAAAAGCCATGAAGGGCTTTGGTGGGTCTTCTTAAAACACTTCTTGTTATTCTTAAACATTTACTGGGTGTAAATTTGAGGCTTTTGGTTTGGTATGACTCTACCAGGGGTTCAAATCCCAGATGCTTACTTCTATCACTAATAGCTTAGATTCTGGTTCTTTTATGAATGAATTGAATGTGAGTTGGGCTTGGACTGCCAAGAATTTGTTTCTGAAGTAGCTTTAAAATGCCTGGAATCAATTCTGCATAGTAAGAGCCTCCAGCTGTTAAAATCTTCTGTTTGCAGATCTTGATTGCGTGACTCAATGAACAATCAAAACACAGCTGTCGACTACAGCTTCCGTGCTATTTGCAAATGTTATCATTTGCTTTATAACATTATGATCTAATCTTTCAAAGCTTGAAGGAGAAAATTAAGGGCAATGTAAATAAAATGCATTTTACATGTTAGGAACTGATGAAGAGGCAATCATCAAAGTTCTTGTGGCTCATAACAACAGCCAAAGACAAGAAATTAAGGGGAAGTTTAAGACACTTTTTGGAAGAGTGAGTTTTATAATTATTATTTAAATTGTTGAAATATTGATTATCGAATATTTTGCCTTTTTAAGTGATATTCATATTATTCATTTAAATATCATTAATTGCAATTCTATTGTTGAAATCAATAAAATCATTATTCTATTCCTCTTACTTCCTTATATTCAATTCACTTTCTCAATTCAGGATCTTATTGCTGACCTCAAGTCAGAACTGAGTGGAAATCTTGAGGACTGCATCATTGCCATGATGTACCCTCCTGTGGAGTACCTGGCCAGAGAGCTCAGGAATGCCATGAAGGTGAAAATTCTCTGACTGATCTGAGTCATAATTTTGTCCTTTCGGTGCCAAAGCTTTTAGGAAAATAATTTTTTGTGTTTATTTCATCTTAATTCCTAATGTAAGCTCATGTTATGATGTTTGCATCAGTTGGATATCTCTTGCATATTTCTTTGGTAATGATGTTCTCATAGTAGAGTTTGTATCCTTAGAAATTTATACTTTGTAGGATTGACGTTTTTTATCCATTGGTGCGAATGTCTGATGTTTGGACTTTTGAAGTCCTTTGTGTTAAGCATAATTTAATTAAATTATTATAATGTAATAATAATTACATTATATAAAAGCATTGACTGTAAGCTTGCTGGACAAGTAGCATATGTGTCATTATGTGACTTAATTTATTTGAACTAGGCACATGTTATTTTCTGGTTGATTGATTTATAAATGCCCATGAATCCACATCAACTAAAGCTGCTAAAGCTTGAAATTAACTTCTTTCCAGGGTGCTGGAACTGACGAGAAGGTTCTCATCGAGATTCTCTGTGCCAGGAATAACAGGGAGATCACCTTGGTGAAGGAGGCCTACAAGTCAAGTTAGATCTTACATTACTCCCTAATGATCATTGACGTACCAGTGTTATTGTTGTCACTATTATTATTTTTAGTTATTTAAACTTAATTGGAGGATTAAAGCCTCTTGTCTACTGAAATAAAAGAACCAAAACAAAAACAAATTAAGCTGACAAGAATTTCATAAAAAAACATTTATTATTGGTTTTCCTGCACAGATATCACTGTGAATTTAGACATAAATGCATTTATTTGTCACTGTATTTAATGTCAGTTATCCTGGTTACAATAGCCAGGATATTGTTACTGCTTTAGTTATTGCCAGGTAATAATCCTCTACAATGTCATCATCAATGAGTTTGATGTTGATTGTCAATAGTGTACAAGAGGGACTTGGAGAAAGATATCGTGAGCGAGACCAGCGGACACTTCCGAAGACTTCTGGTGTCTCAGGTCAATGCAAGTCGCGATGAGAATCCAGCCGTGGACCATGGGAGGGTGGAACAGGATGCCAAGGAGGTCATTGAGGTTGGTTGTCCGATAACTTGAAACCATCTCTGAGAATGAAATGGAAATCATTAGTAGCTTCTTCACATAATTTTTCAAAGCTTCATCATTATTTCAGATAATTTCATAATTGTATGATTCTTTGAAATTATAAAAACTTGTCATTTTCTGCCAGCTTGCACATAATTAGATTTCTTTTTTCTTTATATAATTGAAAACTCCCACATGTTTGGAAACTGAAAAAAATTATTGAATTCCTTGTTGGAAGTAATGGTTCTCACCAATTACTCAGATGTGGCCAAATTAAATTAATTGTTGTAATGCTATCCTTGGGATAGATTTTTAAACAAAATAAGTTGTTTTGTGTTTTACCTAAAAAAATGTTCACTCGCATTGTTGTAGAGCATGCAATTTGTTTGAAGATTCTCATTTACGCCATGATCGTAGATCAGCTGGGCTAAAGTTAGTATAATTATTAACCACTTACACCAAAGGACATGCATTGCTATGGAAGTATGAATGCTCTTCATAGTCACCTCTTCATTTGCATTTCATTAAGAAGAACCAAAGTTCTCAATGCACTGATTACACTGAGACATTAGTGATAGAGCTATGACAACTGGCTTTTGGAAATTGAATTTATGAATATTTCTGAGAAGAAATTTTTGGTTCATCATGGTCGTTGGCTCACATAACAGTGACCTCATAACAGTGTCAAAAGTATTTTTATGTGGTTATGGGAGATGACATTTCAACTTCTCTATGGCAATAATGAAGGATTTCATGGTAATGCTTGTTTCTCAGTATCTCTTTCTTTGTATCATCCCAGTATCTGTGTATCTCTCAGTGAACTTTGGCATTTGAATAGGCAGGCTAATAACAATCTAAAAAGTACTGAGTGTGTCTTGAGTCATGGAGGTACTAATCTGATTGACATTATGAAGTGGCTGATTGGGATCATCTTTCTGTTCTCAGTAATTTTAATTGCTGTCATTTGGCATGTTGCTAATTGTTAGCAGTTGTTATTGTTATTGGTATCTGCTGGTCGCCTATAAAGATTTTTATCATTTAGAAGATTATATCTTCAATTAGACTCTACAAGTTAACAAGGATATTAATATATTATGTTGCTTTGGTGTTTGTTATTGCGATGATTGGTTGAATAAAATTGCTCAAAGAAAAAAAAAAATATAGTGCAGGATGGCTGAATGGGTTGCATTCTTGCATATGGCGGTAATGGCAACAGTAATGTGTTCGAAACCCAGCCTGCACTGCCGCAAGTGCCCTCGGGAGGGAGCGCTATATAAATGGTTAACAAAAAGCACCTCTGAAGCTATGCATATGGTGCTATATGAATGAACTACATTTTACATTTATAATAATAATAACAGCAGCAGCAGCAACAATATCAATAACAACAATAATAATTACAACAATGATTAGTGTAATTATAACAATAGGCTGAGAATAATTTTTAAAAATTTGTATAATGAAGTTTAATCTTCATCCCTGTTAAGCATTATTTCAGAACATGTTTTTACACTTTTGGAAGGCTTAAAAATATCTTTGACATTTTTGTCACTTTAGTAAATATCAAGAATTATTTGTTGCTAGTTTTTAATAATTTTATTTTTTAGTTGTTAATTTTTTACAATTATATTATAATATATTTTAATAATTTGTAATTAAAAATCCTTCATTAGGCAGGCATTGGTCAGTTGGGTACAGATGAAGCTGTGTTCAACATGATCCTTTGCACAAGGAGCTACCCCCATCTAAAGGCAGTGTTTCAGAGGTACAGAGAACTCACTCAGAAGGGCATTGCTGACAGCATCTCCAGTGAGATGAGTGGTGACCTGAAGGAAGGCTTTTTAGCCATTGGTTAGCCATGTTGTCACTTTAGACATGCTATTGGTTAGGATTTGCAACTCTCTTTTCTGAGTAATGCTGTTGATGTATTTAATGATTAAGGTGGTTTGAACTTTTCAAAAACATTTTATGGTTTTTCAATTTATTGCTAGTTATGTTTACTCACCAAATTTATATTCTTAGGTTGTTCACTCAAAATATTCACTTTCATGGTTCTGGGAATTCATCAATAATTGTCACACGAGATAATAATAGTAATAATTAATAATAATAATAATAAATTTATAATGCACCATTGGCATCAGGGGTGCATGGCATCAGAGGTGCCTAAATGATCTCTGATGACTTCTTTTGGCATTTGAAACTTCTTCTAATAATTCTAGTTGACTCTTGACACACAAAACATTAAAATGATAGTTGGATTTCGATCTCTAGCTATTAAGTGCTGTAGTTGATGATATTTACCTTTCCAGTTGACTATGTCTGGGATCCCATAGGATACTTTGCAGAGAGACTTTACAAGAGCATGAAGGGCTTTGGAACTGATGACAGCACCCTCATCAGGGTGATGGTCAGCAGATCTGAGGTGAGAGAAATACTTTCTCTTTCTACATTTATTCATTCTGGATGTGCCATTACAGTCACCATTCATTTTAAAAATCACTAATTAGTAATTTCATTTTTCATATTAATTTCTTAGTCTAGGATTAAGTTTGTCAAAGATGTTCTGATGTCAACCAACCTTATTGCTATTTTTCAGCATTTAAGATTTCATCTATTTGTTTTTGTTTTTTTAGTTTGTTAAATAATTAATTTTGAAAATTATTTCACTCTTCATTCAGATTGACCTGAAGGAAATCTCAAAATGTTTCTCAAAGAAATATGGCAAGCCCCTTTCTGAATTTATTAAAGGTGACTGCAGTGGTGACTACAGGAAGCTCTTGTTGGCCATCCTTGGAAACAACTGAGGATTGGATTCAAATGTTCCAGGATCACTCATTCAGGAGACAATTTTTTAAAGTCTTAGTTGAAGATGTTGAATTGTGGAGCCTCCGCTGGATTTTTGCAAATCATGTGTTTGGAGTTGACTTTGCTTTCAATAATGTTTGATTTTTTTTCATTTTATATTCAGATGAGCATTCGTTTAGACTTGAACATTTGGTTATATAAATAACAATTTTGAAGAAAACTACTTCTATCACCAGATCGATTTGAAAATATTCCAAGTTCATTCTCAAAGAAATATTGCAAGCCCCTTTCTGACTTTATTGAAGGGGACTGCAGTGGTGATTACAAGAGGCTTCTCTTGGCCCTCCTTGGCAACAACTGATGGCTGAACTCAAACTCGGTCATCCAAGAAACAAGAACAATTTGATTAGTCTTACTAAAGTCATTCAACTTAATTTGGATTTTCATGCTTTATGAAGCATTTAATCTAATTTTTCTCCTAGTTAAGGCTACCTGATGCTCATTTGAAAAAAATTATTTAAGTATTTTCATCCTGGCATTCTTTGCAAGATTTTATTTGTTATTTCAGCAGATTAAACAATGTCAAAGATTTGAATTTCTTGTCTTAAAAACTATACAAAGCCAATAATAATAATACCAAATTATAATTATATTTATATATATAATGCGTTGTCTAATTGTTCTAAAAATTAAAAATTATGCCTTAAGTACTTCACACATTGAGCTCAACATATAAATGAAACTCCTCAATTTTCAACTCTTAAAAATCCCACAGTTGCATTTATCTTGAGGGGACAACCTTCCTTAAGAAGAACCCTTCCTTTCTCATGCACCTCCAATGACACTTTTACCTTCTCGATGGTGCTTGTCAAGGTTAAAATCATAGTTTTGGTTTTGTCTATCTCAAGGTCAAAGCTACAGCCTCTATATTTGATCCCATGCCATGCTATCGAGGATGTAGCTTCCATGATAGAGGGATTGATTTTCAGTGAATCATCTAAGATCCTGAGGCCACCAAATCCAAACAATAGAGCCTGGAGATATCCTCCCATTCCAGTTATGAAGTTTGGAGATCCTTTGCCACCTTTTTCTTCAGTCCAGACCTATCAAAGAAATAAAGTCTCTAGATCTTAGGAAGCCTTATAATACAAACATTTGGAGTAGTCAGATTGGTTCAAGTTATAAGAGGTAGGATTAAGTATGGTACTTTCGTTGTAAGGAACAAAACAGTAATAGACATTGCAATTTTATTCCTTGATATGCTCAAAGAGAAATTCATTATTAAGTCAACAGCATAGGCTAAGTAATTTAATTAGAAATTATCAGGACCATCAATTAATATCGACTAGTGGTATCAAACTTGCAAAAAATGCAGCTATATTTTAGTTCACCTGAAAATCTCCACTGATATGTTTGAACATCTTCACGAATGACTCATGGGCTCTCTTTTCCTCTCCAACTTCCAGCCACCCTATTGCATGCATGCTGTCGCTCATGGCTGGACCTCCCAGAGAAGTTGTCTGCCATTACAACATAAGATCAGAGTATTTTCCAAAGCCTGATATCTCAGTCCTTTGTATCAAGAATTTAAACCAAGAATGTTGCTAACTTTCTCATAAATTTCCAAATCATTTTTTCTTGTGCTATCCATCATATCCATCATCAGAGGAAAACCCAAGAGCACAACATCTGCCTGTTTAATCCTAGTCCCTAAAAATCCTCAAAACTCAAAAAAAGTATTATGCATCAAAGATTAACAATGATACTGCAAAGAACATAGCCTAAAATGTTTTACCCATTTCAAATCCATCGAATTCAGGATGATAGTCATACTTTGGATCGTAGGGAACGTACATTTGGGCAGCCGCCTCTTCATAAATCGAAGCTCTTGAATCTGCAGACATCTTTGAAGCTACATAGGCACCTCTGAGGCTAAGAGCAGCAATAGCATTTGTGTAGGCACTGTTGTCAACACATCTTGCAAATTCATCAGGTGGCATAACTCCTGATGATAATTCACAATCCAAAATTGGGTTTAAATTAATTAATAATAAGTTAGTAATAATATTTTATTGAAAACGCTTTGGCAATTTTCATCACCTTTAATCTCATACATTTGCTTTTTGCTATCATACTCAGCCCTGCTTAGCCAGAAATCACCAATGCCTTTCAGGATGTTGAGATAAGATTCAGGAAAATCTGAATTTTAATGGAGAACAAAAATTTAATGAAAATTCAATAAGTTAGAATGTGTGACATTTAAACATTCTCAGTTGTGAAGAAAATGTAAAATGTAATCTAAAAATAAAATTAATTTCCCACCTTTGCAATGAGGAGAAATCATCATGTATTGCTGGATGGCCATCGAAATGTCTCCATTTATGTGGATTTCCAAATGTCCACATTCTTCGTCAGGTGCTGTCTCTATTCCTGAAATAAAATAGCGTTGGAATTGGAAATTTCTTATTTGGCATTTTAGATTGTTTGTATTTAGCCGATATTTTGACTGCCTTTTGTATCCAAATGGGATGTGAAGGCACTTTTTAATCGATCTACCATTTGTATATGCTGTGCAGGCTGGGTTGCCAATACCACACATTACGACTGTTGCTTTTATGACCGCATGCAGGAATGCAACCCATTCTGCCAACCTGCATTGTTTATCAGTAACTATAAATTTACTTGGCCACCCATTCTGCCAACCTGCATGACGAATCATTCCAGAAGATTCAAAAATGTTTCATTAAGACATTATTTCATGTATTGAGGTGCCAACCGTCAGGGCACTTTCCCAGGGATATCTGAGTCCTTTAAGGCCAACCACCCTGGCGTTCCTAGCCGCAACATCGATGGTGCGAACTCTCGAATGAAGGAGAGTGGCTGAGAATTCATGGTGGAGCATTAGAATTGCAGGGAACATCCAAGTTTCTGCATCCCAGAATGTATGGCCCTGATAGGACTAAAATAGTTTCAAAAGTTATTTCTTTATTATTAGAATATAATATAAATTATTTTATAACAAATATTCATAAAATATTTCTGTGAATTCTGTCACAATTTGCTCATCAAGAATAATTAAAATTTAATGGATTTAAAATGAATTTAAAATTCATCTAGCCTCTTCATCACCCCAAGGCAGACCAGAGGGACTGAGACCAGTGAACAGAGTGGTATAGGATTCAGTATGACAAGTATCTTCACTGGATAAGGGATTCACCTTCTGAATTGGTATCGAGCTAAGGATGTTGTAGAGACTTGAAGCAGCAGCCTGGCTGCACTTTAAGTTGCCCTGCAGCTCGATCCTGCCTGAAGTCCAAAGTTTCAACCATTCCTTATGATGGCTTTTCTCCAAATTGTCAGACTTCTCAAGTTCTTTTCCTATATTTATAACATTAGAATCACAAGGACTATATTCATATTTTGAGATGTTTTTAAAACATATATATTATCGACTTTACCATGCCTGTAAGCTTGCAGGACAACATCCTTTGAATAATGAATTGATGTGACAAATGTCCACTTTTTAAAGCTTTGAGTTCTTTGTATTTCCAGTGTTCCTGGTATAAAATCATGTAAAATGTAGAAATCCTGACATTTAGAGAACTCTGGATCTTCTGAGATCCTGGTTCTACCATGATAAAATCTGGAGCAAATTAAAAAAATAAATCATTTTCAGTTTTCAATATAAAAATCACCCCCCCACAAAAAAAAAAATCTCACCTAGCATTTGTAAACTCTGAGGTAAGCTCCTCAAGGTCAATGTCTTCAGAAGTTGTAGTTCTTGAGACATCAAGCTCAATGGTTAAAGAATCTTTTATGTTTGATTTTGTGTCAACAGATTTTGCTGTTGAGTCTTGGCTCTGTGACTTCACGTTGCTTTCATCTTTGGTATCTTGGGTAACTACCACTTGAAAAACAAGTATTGGAAGAATTGTTCTATGAGCAAACCATTGCAGAGTTGTGACCCATCCATTAATCTTGTGCTGCTCAATGAATGTGCCTGTTTCAACATTTAAAATAGTTAAGTCCCAGTATCATAAAGTCATTTAATACTTTTCCTAAATTTAAAATGTATCTGTACAGTGTCTGTCAGACAAATTTAAAATAAAGCACCAGAACAAACCCCACACTGAAAATAATGAGACGTCAATATACAATACGTCAAATACGTCAACTATTCTGACGTTACTGTAAGCTAGAACTACAGTGAGGATAATTATTACCTATCCTGGTATCTAGTTTGTATTCGATTAATTGGTCATCTGATGGAGATTTCATTTTGACGTCGACGGTGGACGGAATTTTGACACGTTGAGATTTTGTCTCTTTTCCATTGAACAAGCCACTTATATGCATCCATGGATACTTTATTACCGTAGCCAGATGACCATTGCCGACGGAAGGGACCTGCAACAAACTTTCGGGCCATCTGAAAAGTCAACAGGTAAATAAAATTATGAAGATATATAACATCTATTTCTAGAATGAACTCTGCCACATACTTTCTTGATTTAAAAACGTAGAAGTCTTCATTTAAATCTTCTACCTCCAATTCACTTGACGGAAAGCTGTCAGAAGTATATCATAGTTAAATAAAAAATAATGTTATCGTATTATCTTTAAAAACTCCATTAATATCATATTAATGTCTTGAAGTAAACAAGTGTTATCAGTAAGATTCTAAATTAACCATATCCCAGCCATACGTGCACCTAGCTTCAGCATCCAAGGCTGAAGTGCGAACTTCGCCTAGGCGTGGCTAACCTAAAATATATTTGTATTCCGCCCTTAGACACTTACGTAATGGTACATCAAAATGTTCAATATGATTTCTACTTTTCAAATATGTATGTTTTACAAACTTATTGAGTTATGGAACAACATATGTGCCTTAAACATCTCGAGACATGTCAAGCGGAAGCCCATGCAACATTGAATTGATTGACAAGTCTTCTTATTCTGTAACAACCAAAAACCTACTGATCAAATATATACCAAAATGTTCATTATGCTTTCTATTTTTCAAATGGAAAGGACGCTTATTTAAGTGGCACAGAAACTTAGTGTGACAAACGGGTTTTCCAAATCATCTTAATTATGCAACGGACTTTAATCAAATAAAATAAAAATTTATAATGACATAGGAGGTATCGTTATGCTAGTTAATATCCACTTAAGCGGTATATTTCTTCAATCTCAATGGATAGGTCAATGTAACTAACTGATTACTGAGTCATCCATATTCCTACAAAAAATTCAGAAAGTAGTTAATAATTAAATGAGACTCAAATTCAAATTCAATCCATAGAGATAAAAGTAACCTTTTTTTCTCGATCGACCTAGCGAAATAAAAAGTATTTTGCATCATTTACAATTTTAGTTTAATGATGTTTTGTGTTAAGTTATATTTATCGAAGTTATCTTGTTAGGTTGTGGCAGTGAGTTGGATTTGCTCGTCGCTTGGTCAACATTGCTTTCCACTATTGAAAATTACTGAAATAACTGAATTCTGCTAATTCTGCTTCCAAAAGCCAGACTGGAATTACAAAGTTTTGAACGATTTTGAAGCTGCTAGTTTTCCTTGGAAATTAAAAATATCAATTAAATTCATTATATTGCTGCAATTATTTATTAAATAAAAGAAATATTAAAGGAATCCATTTAAGTCAATTGTATACAAGCAATAACAATTGGCTTACATTTTATTAATAACATTATCCCTTTAATGGTTTCGCCACCATGACCTCAAGGTCTCAGGGGTGCGAATGAAAGTCAGAGTTAGGTATTTCATGTTCTATGTGGAACATCATTTGTTTGGAGGTTTTCTTCAGCACTACATTCACGGTCTGAGATTAATTTATTAATAATCATTAAGGATCATGTCGTCAATTAATCAAAGATTCTTTTCATTTCTTAGGAACTTGAAAGCGTTATTAAAGTAATAAAAGTAGCGACGATGATAATGATGAAAATGATGATAATCGTAGCCTACAAAAACTTCTTAGAACCATAAAACGCTGGTGAACTTTGTCGGTAACCAGGGCCAACCGATAAACAATCTCAACTTTAAAGCCTGCCCACATTCTTCAAAGCAAAATTCTCAGCTGAATCAAAGTGTTTTCTTGGAACTTTCGCTGCTCTCAGATTCGTGAAAATTCAAGAAACAAAATGGGTTGTAAGAACAGCAAGAGTACTTGCAGTAATTCAGTCGTTCCGGTTTCTGACGAACACGCCCAAAGTAACCTTAACGTTTCATGTTGCAATAAAACAGTAATTAATTAACATTTGACTAAGTAACATTTATTTATAATGGTGGAGTTTGTAAATAACTTTTCAAATAATTTCTCGTATTGTAATTTTAATTAAATGACTTGCAATTTGTCGTTTATTCTTTTCCAGCCAACGGCAACGTTGAAAAGTCTCAAAGTAGTCAATCTACCGTCAACTTACCTGAAAATAATGAAGAAAGTTTGTATCCACGAAATATTTTAAAAATGTAACCATATCATATCTACAATAACTTAATATATCAATATTATACTTACAATAATATTATAATCATAACAACACATTAATAAAAAAAACTCATCAACCACACTTGGGAACACAAATAATTTTTTATTTCTCCCTGCTTAAGGAATTGAGCAGCTTAACTTTCTTTGCTATGATCTTATGAGAATGCTAAAATTATTATTATGATTATTGAACGTAATTAATAGTAATTATGATCAGTTGTTCCAATTGTAAAGTTTTGAAAGATGTTGAGGTTGCTAGTTGTTCCCTGGAGTAATCTTTATAAATCTATCAGAAATCATTACATTATTTTTGCATTTATTTATGAGATCCATTATTTACATTAGTTCACAATTTCATTGGCTTGTTACGCTGATGTTTCGTAAGATTAATTTCAGTTTTTCTTCCAGAAAACGAAGACGTAGTTAAAAGCATCACCATCCGTGGAGAAGAAGCAGAAGCAGAGACTGCTGGAAATTCCTAATTGATTTCAAATAGAGACTTCATCTTCCAGTTTAATTCTTAGTAGATTCTCAATAAATCATCGGAAAGATATATTAAGAATAAATTGTTACGTTTATGTAAACGTAATGTATTTCATTTATATAGCGCCATATGCATCAGAGGCTCTTTTTGTTAGCCATTTATATAGCGCTCCTTTCCAAGGGCGCTTGAGGTAATTCAGGCTGGGTTTCAAAAACGGCCCGTTACATATGCAGGAAGCAACCCATTCGGCCAACCTGCACGCAATTATTACGCAATGTGACATATACATTAACTTACATGTATTCATTACGCATGTGAAATCTTTAGTAGATTTTAAACAAGAAAACACGCATAAAAATGTTAGACGTAATATAAATATAGGCATAATTATATAAAAATATAAACTTACGTAGTCGAAAATATACTCGATGTTGCTCTTACTATATTGTCTCCTTGTCAGTAGAGAATATGCCTGAACCACCTAGGAGAATCCAAGAGGCTGGGAATAAATTAGAAGTAATGGAATTCTCAAAAATAGAGGTAATTAAGTAGCTGGAAAATTTGAAAGTAGATAAAAGCCCTGGCATAGATAACCTCCATCCAAAACTATACGAGACACGAACAGAAATAGGAGAAGCATTGTCAAATTTATTTGTCAAATATTTTGGAAGAAATGAAGTGATTGTGAAGAGCCAACATGGATTTACTAAGAACAGATCGTGCCTTACCAATCTACTTGACTTATTCGATGAAATTTATGATTGGGCTGATCATGACAAGGCTGTGGATATTACAGGTTATTCAAATGGGCAGAAGATTGGCAGATGCTTTTCAATGTAGACAAAAGCTCCATCATGCATATGGGATGTAGGAATACGAAAGTGGAATATGGGCACACATCTGGGGGTAATAATGCATACAAATGGAAAAGCATCTCTGCAGTGCATGGAAGTTGCAAAAAAGTAAATATAGTACTTGGGATGATAAGGAGAACAGTAGTAAGTAGAGATAAAGATGCAATTCAGAGACTGTATAAAACATTGGTGAGACCACATCTAGAGTATTGCGTCCAAGTTTGGAATCCAAAATTGAAAAAAGGATGTGGGAGTGTTGGAAGGAGTGCAAAGAAGGGCATCCAGGATGATAAAGGGATTAGGAAAGTTGAGATATGAGGAAACACTAAAAAGGTGTCGGCTGACTACTCTGGAGAAGCAGGGGGATCTCATCAAGGCTTTTAAAATTTTATCGGGAAGGGAAGGCCTTTTAAGCATCAACATCAACAGATTTTCGAAGTCACTAAAAGTGCTTTTATTAGAGGGCACGATTGTAGGTTATATAGGAAGGCATCGGGAAACTTAAAAAATGATTACTTCAACACAAGGGTGGTTTCGTTATGGAATAAATTAGATAAGGATGCCATCCAAGCATTTACAGTTGATAAATTTAAGATAAACCTAAGTAAATATGGATATTAGAAATTAAGAATGTTTATTAGATCTCGGTCTTCTTAACCACTACAAATAATTGCTACGTTATGTTGTCACAGATGTTAGGCACTATATCATATCTTGACGTTGATATCTACCTATTGACATTAGCATGCCGACATCTGCTATACCTGCAACTGTAGTTTAATATCAGCCTTTCACAAATATTTCAACATTAGCCTAATCAATCCTAGCCGTGTAAAGAACTGGCAAAATATTAAATTGCCAAGTAGTCTCAAAAGTAATGTTATGATCTACAGATATGAATCATGAGGAAGCGCATAAAAACGATAAAAAGGGATTTCTACAAATCCTGGCTGACGACAGAAATGGATGGATAATTTGTGTCGTCAGTATTCTCATAAACATCGTGAGGAGTGGTATAACCTTCACCTTTGGTCTGTATATCGCAGAGTACAGGAGACTCTACCAATCGCCAATGGCTGAATTAAGTAAGCATTTTGAAACTAGATTTTTTTTGAAAAATAAATTAAAAATTAGTAATAATAAAAATAATATTTAATAATATTTAATAATTTAATAATAAATAATAATATTTAAAAATAATAAACTTAAATAAATGAAATAAATGTCCGAAAAATGTATTATGTATGAATGAATCTGTAAATTTATTAAGTACTGAGTACTTATCCATCGAGTATGTAAGAGTCCATAAATATGCACATACAGAATTGAGATGTGAAGAAACAGTTTCAAAATGCTCATAGATATTGATTTTTTTATTTTAAGTTTAACTAGGTTCTCAATTTTGAACTAGTCTATAAAAAAACGTATTTCCCATTATTTAGCAATCTTATTTCTTAAAGGGACAAGTCAGGAACATAATTAAGGATAGGTTATTATTCTTGACCAATAATTATATCGATTGAAATCGGTTGTTTGTTAATTTCAGATTGGATTTCAGTGACTGTTACTTGCCTTTCATTCTCATTTTCTCCACTGCCATCTCTAATCATCACAAAATATCCGAAAAAAGGCCACATGATCAGTTCGATGATAGGAACCTTGTTGCAAACTGGAGCTTGTCTGAGCTCGTCATTTGTGACCCACACTCCTTGGTTATTCCTCACTTTTGGAATAATGTTTGGAATTGGATCCTGCTTCACGATGATGGCATCTTCACTGATTCTCGGCGAATTTTTCCCTAAAAGCCACGAGTACCATGAATTCGCAACAAGTATTTATCAAAGTGCATTTCCAGCAGGTAAAAAGCTACAGATTGTCTTTATAAATATATCAATTTTCCGAATAGTTCAAATGTCCTGCTCTTGTTAAATAATGATAAATTTGGCCAAAGACGCCATAACTTAGGCAACAATTTTAAAGGTTCAATAAACAATACAAATAAAGGTTCAATAGTATGTACTATGTAGTAATAATATAATACGATAATACAATATATTAAAATAATATAATATAACAATACATATAATAGTATGTAATCTACACTGAAAAAAATTAAAGACGGTGTGCTAACACTAAATAAGCAAACAAAACAAGAGATCACGTAATTAAAGGGGAAAAGTTTTGATAATGACTGAGAAACTTTCATAAAGACTGGCATTTAACATGACTTAAGATTCTGAACATTTGATTTTTTTAAAAGATTATTATAATTTTTGAATGGAATATGAACTTATCAGTAAAAATAAAGCAGTCATGGAAGAAAATGAAGACGCCATAGGATGTCGGTGTTAAAGAAATGTCAACTTTTTAATGATTAACGAGTTTTTTATCTTAATTTTCAAATATTGTTAAAATAAAATTAATAAACAAGTTTAATACAAAACTACAAAAATGATTTGTGAAGGTTTGTTAGTATTCTCACCGATTTATGCTTGGCTCATTGACACTGTTAACTGGAGATGGTCGATGAGAATTGCTGGAGCCAAGTCCTTTATTGTTGGATTCGTCTGCAGCCTTTTACTGCTTTTAGAGGTTAATTACCAACGACTTAATGACATAAGTAATTTATTTTTATCCTCAATAATGTTTTAAAAAATACGACACAAAACGTCTTTGAGAGAAGCTGAGCTATTTTTTAAATATATCAAAACGTTTTTCAGAAACCAAATTTCGAAGACTTTATAAAAGAGGCGAAAAGGTAATCATGAAATAAAATTTTAATTCGTCTGAAAATCTCAAACATTCCAGTCAAGCCAGCTGCTCGTGTCGCTATTGCATGGATGTTTTCCGAAGATCAGAAAGAATGCTCTGGGTCACTGGAATGACGCTGATATTTGCGAGTCAGTTGGTGGCAGTGAACAACTTGGTAAATCCATCTCATCAAATCTAATCATTACTGATACTAATCTATCTATCTATGTAGCTGTGCTATTCTTTCGAATATTAATCTGCCTAATTAATCTTGTCATATTTTAATATATTTTTGGTTGTATTTGGTTGTCCTTATTCTTAAAATGCCCCCCAAACATTACAAGCCTCATTATATGGAAGAAAGGGGATTTCAAACAATGGAGTCAAGCATGTCCTTGATGATAATGGGGGTCTTTGAGTTGTTGATGTACGTTGTTGTACCGTTTATGGGAAGAAAATTGAAAGGCAACCTAATATGTGCGAATATTGTCTCAGCTATGGCTTTGGCATTACTGTTTGTCATTTGGCCATCAGCTAATACATCCTATGCTACTATCCTAAGTTTCTCTGCAGGTTGGTTACAAAAATAGTCAATTGTTTTAAAAAAATTAATTAAAACATTGTTCATTTATTTTTAAGCGATCGGAATTTTTGGAACTCTTTCGTTCACATTTATTTATCCCTGCTCGGGAGAAGCCATGGATATGGACTTAAATAAGGCCTGGACAATTTCCTGTTCATTTTCTGGAGTAGGTGCCTTAATGGGACCTTTGATCTCTGGAGTTGTTTACGATTTCACAAATTCATACGATGATGTGTTTTATGCTGTGGCCGCTGTCTGTTTGCTCAATGGTTTAGTTTTTGCAGGAGTACCGTTGACAAAGTGGTGTCGAAAATATCGTTACGAAAGGTTAAATTGAACACTAATAATATTGAAAAATGTTTTTGTCTTATATTAATAAAAATGATGATTAGGGTTATTTCTAAAAATAAATTTGTTAACTGAGTTTCTTAGAGCTTGTTTTCTATGCGACAAAGAAGAAATACAAACTGAGGAATAAAGTATAAAATAAGGTTGATAGTAATGACATATGACTTCATTCGGTTCATTAGCTAACAGATTATTTAAAAATTAATTTCATCCAAAAGCTCCAATAAAAAAAGCAGTTTCATTCGAATTGTCGAAACATTGGTCTTTTCTAAAACCACTAATCTATATAAATAAAAATGAACGTTTGTCAACATATTTGTGTGGTTTCCATACAACCAGCTCTTGAAAGATTCTAAATTTAAAAAGCAATAAAATTAAATTAAATTAATTTATAAAAATTTATATTTCAAATCTATAAAAATAAAAATGAATGTTTGTAAGTTTGTGAGTTCGATTGATGTGGCAGTATATCAAACATATTAGAAATGTGCGCTTTCTCTTTTCTTTCTTTTCCATTTAACCAGACTGAGCCACAGCAACGCGTGGCCGTGTACACTAGTGACAAATAAATGGAATAAATTTTTTTCATCTAAAATTGTTTAGCATTCTTTCTTATAAAATATAATATAAACAGTCAAACATTCAATAAAAGCACAATGTTGGTACATTAAGAGATTAACATCAGATAGCAAGGTTTGGGATGCAAATTCTGTTGATAATAAATTCTTCAACGACTGTCTAACTTTTCAAACTCTCAATTTTGTCAAACTACAATCTATGAAATGCAAAAAAAATATTAATGCAGGTTAATCATGAGATGTGGCGTGCAATTTATCTCAGAGAGCGTTTCTGCCAGCGACAGTAAAAGCAACAATAGTTTCGTATCGCGTTCGCAATCTAACTTGTGTTGCCACAAAAGCGACCTTGAAAGGCGCTTTATAAATATACTTATACTAATTGTTATTATTATTATTATTATTATTATTATTAAATGTTCGATTAAAATACTATATATAGTTACATTTCGATATAATAAATTCTTATTGCATGGCTTTGTAATAATGTAAATGCAAATGCAATTTATCTACACAGTGCACATAGGTCATCGGCACTTTGTTAACCATTTTTATTGCGTTCCTTCACAAGGTTGCCATAAACACGATTTGTAACCGGCTGACAATTTGTGAACATCTGCCGTTACATCCGAGAATTTAAGCTACTTCTTCACAGTATGTTAACATTCTAACTAGGAAGCCAGCTTATGAATTTCTTTCATAAAATAGAATTTTTTTTTTGTACAAAAAATTCGTTTTTATATTTTGAAATTTCCCGAAAGTGGTAATCATGAGTGATGAAGTGGTAAAGGAAAATGGAAATCGGAACGACAAGAAAAGTTGCTTACAAGTATTGAAGGAGGACAGGAACGGATGGATAGTTTGCTTCAATGTCATCATACTTCACTTGATCAGAACTGGAATCTTCAATTCGTTTGGGATATTCATCGCAGAATTTAGAAAACTCTACGGAACCCCTATGGCTGTTCTGAGTGAGTGTGATAAATTTCACATGATTATTTTTTTTTAATCCTTGCAAAACAAATAAATGTATAAACGGATTAATAGTTTTGGATCGGTTATGACAAAATTATCTATCTAATATATTCATCAATGTTTTAAGTATTGTTATACACGTATCAGATTACTTATTACTAATATAAAAAAAATAATCTTGAAATAGTTCCTTTTAAAATTTAAAGTGAAAACAATTTTTTTTATAAACCATTCAATTCTATGTTCAGATTGGATTCTATTAACTGCCATATTTCTTTCTTCGACGATGTCACCGCTGACTACAGTAATCATAAGGTGGTTCCCTAAGTATGGCCACTTCATCTGCTCTGTTTTTGGAAGCTGGTTTCAAGCTTTGGCTTGTCTGCTTACATCGTTCGTCGTGAAAATTGAGTGGATGTTCCTTACCTATGGTATTTTGTTTGGTGTCAGTTGCTCTCTAAGCCTCATGTCGTCTACTCTGATACTCAACGAGTTTTTCCCTGTGACTCACAAGTATCATGTTTTTGCTACAAGTATATTCCAGTGTGCCTTTCCAGCAGGTAATTTGCTGAGTGATTTTTTGATACCTTGTAAAGACGAGGAGAAATTAATTCTTTATACTTTCAAGAATATCTGGACTTATTAATTAAATCATAAACCGTTCAACTTAATGTTTTAAGGTATTTTGGTCTTTGCAACATTTTATGCCTGGTTGATAGAAACGATTAGTTGGAGGTGGGCGATAAGAGTGGCTGCTCTGAAGTTTCTTATCATTGGGACAATTTGCAGTTTTTCCTACTTGCTAGAGGTAAGTCATGGCTTTGAATAAATAATAAGCAGAAGCATAAGCTTCAAAACTGTATAAGTGATTTTTTTTTTCAATTTTAATGGAATCATGTAATTTATATTTTCGTAGAAGCCAAACCACAAAAGAAAAGGCGATAATACGTTAGTTTGAATGCAGACAATTAAATTCTCTAAATAATTTTTGTTTAAATATTATCAAACATAACAATCCAATAACCAGGGAAAAAAGTTGCTGTCGATACTGGGCTGAAGTATTCAAAAATCCAGTGCGAATATGTTGGCTACTTGGGATACTTTTGACGTATGCTACTCAAGTTTCTTTCATCAGTAATCTGGTGAATAGTTTGTTTGGTATAATTTATAATTTGGTATAATTATTAAATAAATAACAAAATTTACCTTATTGGTCTAACTTATGTACTAAATAATCATTTAACAATTCAAAATTAATATCTCATTCGATGATAATAATATTAATTTTTTTATAATTATTTCTTTATTTCTTCCACAAATTGAAGGGCCATTTGTACCACCGACACAAATTTGTAATTACAACACAGAATTATAAGAATAAAAACATCAGCCCTCCAGAATGACAAAAATAACTTGAGCGTAAGTCAGATATCTGTTAAAGTCAAAGTCACGCATTGAAGCGCGAAACAATTTCTGGATTGTGGCCAATGTGTTCCAAGGTCTGACAGTTCTACTACAAAAAAAATTGGACATTCTCTTTGTAGTACTGCATCGAAGCTTAAAGTTTTGTCCTCTTGTGCTTGAGTGGTCATAGGCAAGTATGGAATATTTCAAAGAAGTTGGTAAATCCATCTAATATTTTGCAGCAGAGAGTTAAATCAGCTAAGAGGTTGCGTTTTCCAAGGTTTGAAGATTGAGAGGCTTGAGTCTTTCCTTATATGGATGTGCTGCCAATGATGGAATTGATTTTGTAATCGTTTTAGGATGCTTTCAATTTGATCGATTAGGTATTTGTGGTATGGATTCCAGGCTAGCGAGGAATATTCTCGAATTGGCCTGATACATGTGCAGAATGCAAGCTTTACAATATTCTTGTCTTTAGAAGAAAGTTCTTATCATCCATGATACTGCAGAAACTTTGCGAGTGATGGCTTCGATATGAAAATCAAACTTTAATTAAGGATCCATCATCCTGTAGATGTTTGTATCGTCAGTAAACAGAAATAGATTTTTGGTGATTCCTTGAATGTCATTGCAAATGCTACACGCTAAAGGCTAAATTAAAGTTAACATATTTCTGTGAAGTTCCTTTGACCAAATTTTAATAATTTTCAGTCAACTGAATTAATCAGTCAATAATTAATTAGTCTTTCTTCTTCATTTAGCCTCACTACCTGAGCGTCAGAGGTTTTGGAACTGTGGAGGCAGGTTTCGTGATAACCATCCTTGGAGTTGCTCAGTTTTTGTCTTACGCGGTGGTCCCGCTCTGCGGGAAATTATTGACGGGCAACTTGGTCTACACAAATGTTGTTTCTTGTCTGATCATAGCCCTCTTCATTTTCATCTGGCCTTTTACAAACCCTTCCTATGGAACCATCCTATTTTTCTCAGCAGGTAAATTGATATCGCTTATTAGTAATATTTTAAAATAATGTTAAAATATGTTTAATTTATTTATTCATTTATCTTAGTTATTGGCATTTTCGGAGCGGCATCTTTTGCATTTATATATCCCGGATCTGGAGAAGCTATGGAGATGGAATTAGAGGTGGCATGGACGATTACTTGCACAGTTTCAGGTTTTGGTGCACTGCTGGGACCCTTGCTATCAGGACTCGTATATGATCAAACGAATTCATATGACATTGTATTTTATGTTTTGGCTTCAGTTACTTTCGCCGATTTTTTGGTCTTCCTCTTGATACCAACGTTCAGATATTTCAGACGAGAGTGTTATGAGAGACTGATTTGAGATATTCTCGTGTTGTTGAGGCGATTGAAACCTTCCGAATTTTTATTACGCATTTAATTTGTTTACTCATTTAATTGCAATCTTTAAAGCATTCCAGCGATATGTATAGCGATATATATAGCGATGTGCAATATTTTATTAACTGCGCAGTTTAATGTTAATAAAACCTTTGAACGAGCACGTGCTGCACATTTGGCGGTTGTGAAGTAATTTGTCAGGAAATATTTTTACAGGTAACCTAGACAAACTGCTAATGTTTGTGATCTTGTGACTTTATTGGCAAATTTTAATTTATTGCAAATAGGTGATTATAAGTATTTGTTGATTGTATCCACGCAATTAGATGAATGAACGATCCTTATTCGATCATTTGTACCTTAGCAGGACAGAAGTATGGAAATATTTGAAAAAGTTGTAACTTTTACGTCTAAATTTGGATGATTTTAAATTGAAAAGACAGAAATTACATTTTCGGGGGAAAACAGAAATATGAAGCAACAAAGATGACCTTTACATTCGAGATAATGACAGCTTGATAAATTGCATCTGAAATCGTCTAAAATAGGATCACGATTATAAATTACGTACAAACTGCTACAATGAAAGGCAATTACTTTAACGTGTTAGACATATTGAGCTCACCCAGATGTCAAGGAAACACTTCATTTTGAACTTGAATAGGATGGATCTATTCGAAATAGCTTCACATAATAGCTGTATAAATGAACTACATTTACATTTACATCATCAAAGGTTTGCAAAAGAGACAGCAACAAATTCACTTGACTGCTTTTCTTCAATTTAAAGCCAGTTTGATTAGATCTTCATTTAGTAACTCTGTAAAAGTGTGTAAAATTTGATTCGCCAGCTATTCACTAATAAATGAAATGGTGAAAGTCAATAATTTTTGTAACAACTGAACAATTCAAACCTTTGGTAGACAATAGTCGTGAAATCGTGTTTGAAAGAAATATATTTTTGAGTGCCTTATGTATCCGAATAGGATGTGAAGGCACTCCTTGGCAGCGCAGGCTGGGTTGCGAACACGGCACATTACGACTGTTGCCATTGCCGCAAAGGGCAGGAAAGCAATCCATTCGGCCAACCCGCACGCTCTTGACCAATTTAATTGTGGTTGTATCAAAATTTAAATTTTAACATTCTTTCTTCTTAATATTATAAACTGATCCAATTTCGTCAGCTGATTGAGTATGATTAGCCGTGATATCGAGCATTATAAGAAGTTCACAACCAATCAACGTTTAATGTCCGGTCAACCCGTTGACCTCATTGGCGAACCCCAGCGTTTCCAGCGACCATCTGCGTGGCTGTACTTCAGTTTTTCTTTCTTTATTGAGGGAAGCGTGTCCACGTTGCTTTAAAATCTGCATCCTTTTCCATCTCCTGGACTCGGAAAGGAATTCATTCTGTGGAGTCGTGAAGGAATTTTTGATGTTTCTTTGGATTTGAGTTTTAAAAGCGTGAGTTTTTTTTATTCTGTTTATCATTGATAAATATTTTAATTGTTTTTAGTAGTTATGCTAATAGCAATTAATAATTAATAATTACATAATTATGTTAATAACATAACGTATATATATATATATATATATATTAATAACATAATTAATAATATTATAACTAATGATGACATTTTAATAATGTTGATGCAAATTTATTGTCCATTCAGGGTGTTCAAAATGAAATCTCCTGGGAAATATCTTGTCAACATTCTCGGATTCCTGATGATAGCAGAAGATTGGGGTAACTGGCAATAAATTTGGTTTCTAATTTTTATCTGAATTATGGACTTCTGGTGGACTGCTTGTAGTGAATTGAAATGCATAATTTTAAACATTTAAGCACTTATTCTAAATTTGTTATACATTAACAGTCTGAATGCAGTAATACCAGTTAACTATTTACATTAATTAAAATTTTTAATTTAAAAAACATATTACACCTAACAAATGTCGCCATTTAAATTAATTAAGAGACTCTCATCGGAACGAAGTCAGTGACATTTAGAGTCGTTTAAGAGTTAATTACAATGCAAAACATGCTCCAAAGAGGAGGCATGCCCTGACTCGAAATTGCTGCGATGCCATCTTTTCGTGTCGTGTTAAGAATCCCGCCGAGACACATTCCACTCCGCCAGGGATCGATAATGTTATCACGGAGGAAGACAGCGGAAAAGTAATTTCATCCTTCATGTCTTCGATGGATGTCGCTCTCAATTCGTCAAAGCAATTTTTCCGCACCCGGAAATGAATGTGGGGCCCAGCATCCCTCCTTGAGTTCGTCCGCTCAATTACGGCATCGGTCCGCCGTACACCTCGTTTTGATTGATTGAATAATCACACTTAATAATTCACTTAATAATAATTAAATAATTCACTTATTCATTTCCTCTAAACAAATTTAATAGAAATGCATTATGTTAAATCTACAAAACACTAATTAAAATAGCAGCAAAAATTATCGAAACATTTCTTCTTTTTCATGCCCGTTTATTATTAATATTGTTTATTATTTTAGTATTATTATTGTTTATTATTTTATTATTATTACTATTATTTATTATTTTTTCAATCAAGTTTTTTATTCCGCCGTGGCCGGCGAGGCGAAGCCCGTTTCCATGACGACGGTGGGTCAGGNGCAAAAATTATCGAAACATTTCTTCTTTTTCATGCCCGTTTATTATTAATATTGTTTATTATTATTATTATTATTATTATTATTATTATTATTATTACTATTATTTATTATTTTTTCAATCAAGTTTTTTATTCCGCCGTGGCCGGCGAGGCGAAGCCCGTTTCCATGACGACGGTGGGTCAGGTGCTCGTCTTGAATGCAAATCAAACTATCCAGCTGGAATGTCTCTTCAGTGCCGAAGACTTGGACTTGTTCAGGAACACGGTTGTCTGGAAGAAGATCCAGAAGCATGAACAGGTGTTGATGGGAAAATATTAGGAAAATTATGGAAAAAATATGTATTAAATGTTCGATTAAATTTTATTTTGTGTCTTTTAAGGATAAATTTCGGAGGTTTTGATAGACGATAATTGATTAGTAACTGACAATCACAAATGCAAAATCGTGTATTTATAAGTCGTTCAATAAATTTTTAAATTAATTTTTAGTTTGTGGAAATATTATTTGTAAAATTTCATATATTTTGAAATCTCATGAGATGACCTGATGACAAGCTCCTGGATTTTTCCAGATGGAAATGAATTTCATGGGAAACATCATTCCACCGTTCTTACAAACGAGGAGATTTTCTCTCATTTATTCCGCTATTTCTCCCAATTATCACTTCAAATTGGAAATAGCAAGTGAGTTAAATGTAGTAATAAATATTATGGATATTTAAATAAAAAATTATTATGATTATGATCATAGTGATTATTATATCAGTAATATTATAATATAATAGTAAATACTATTACTACTATTTAAATAAAAAATTAATTTTTAGCATTAAATAAAAAAGTGATGACGCATTTGTTGTAATAATTAGAATGTCATCACGTCGGCGGATCAGTCAAAGATTTTAACATCACTGCCGGTCATCAATCATCTTCAGAGAATTAATGTTTTTCTTAATTTACAAAATCCACATTTGAGCGACGAGCGAAATTATTATTCCCGACATTTTAGACTTTAAATGAAACAATTCATCATTATTTAAACGAATAAATGGAGATAAAAATTCTCGATGTTACATAGACTAACTAGTCTTACAGGAAATCATTGAAAAACAAATAAACAAAAAAAAAACATTATTTCAAGATCTCAAGATTACGCTTTCTTATTATCTTAATAAACGCACTTCGATCAAATGATTTATTCCCAGCAAACGACAAAATATCGAAATTTCTTTTATCATAAAAAATATCAATTATCCGAAAAAAATTGATTTTCCCCACTTTAAGATCTGACCCATGAGGACAGTGGCAACTACACTTGTCAGGTCTTGGACAGGGAGTCCTCAGTCCTTGGCAGCACAACGCACTTCCTTTTTGTCAGAGGTGAGATGTTCTGTCAGTCACAGGAAGTAGGCAAACATTTATCTCTTGTTTTGTTTTGTTTTTCAAGTTTTGTCGACAATTTACTTTCTTCAGTAAAACATTTGATGATAAAACAATTTAGCTGAAACTAATTATAAAAGCAATAGGTAATTACTTTAAAGAAAAATAGAATTCGTAAAAATATCAGGAAAATATTTTGAAAACATTTCCAGACAACGTCCACACCATCTTCACGATGGGGGAAAATTCCTCGGATGTGGAAAGCGTGGAAAAAATTTTCAACTTATCCTCGTCGTCATCAACATCAGCTTTTTCGTTGTCCTTTCAAACCGGGGACACTTCCCTGACCTTCATAGAGGGTCGACCGAGCACTCTGAGGTGCGTTTCAAGAGGGGGCTACCCTCCCCCACAGCTGTTCATCAGACTTTCTGATAAGGACATCACCCCCTTGTTCCGAGTGATCGGCAGTGTCTCCATGTTTGGGGAGAAGGTTGGCCATGATTTCCAAAAGATTTCCAGGGGGTTTATTTTATTTAATTAATTAAATTGTCAATATCCGATAACATAAATCTCCAATATCATCAATAACTCATAATGCGACAGATAAAAAAAAAACATTTTCGTGTCATTCCCAACTCGTTCAAGAGCGAATTACGACCAGGGACTTTGTAAGCGCGAGTTAATTTATTCTCCCTCTCGACCTCTGCATGACCTCCAGGGCTTGAGATTGATGGTTCACAACACGATGCGTTGGACGGACAAGATGCTGTTTGGAGAGCAAGACGACGGAAAAGAAGTGAAATGTTCTGCCACCATTTCCGGTCTCATTTCAAAGGCTTCATCTTCAGTCCTGATTAACGTTTTGTGTGAGAATCATTATTGGATTAATTTGCTTTTCATTCCAGAGTTCAGTAATGATCAGACTGCAGGCATCAATAAGTTGATGCTGTCTACTAACTAATACTTCAATTGTGTAACTTGATTATTAAATATCAGTAGATTTAGAAATTAAAATTCATTATTTCAACTATTTTTCATTTTTAAATTTTCATTTTAAAACGCCGTTTTAATGCTCGTTAAATTGCGTGTTTCTCAGGATCAATTAAATTAATATCCGCAAAAATGCGATCTAATAATTGCGACTGCATTCCTCCTTTCAACTGTCTCTCACTCAATTCTGTCTCCCTTTCTAAAAACTTCCACTAATCTCTGGTAGACAGTCTGCTGTCTTGACAACCCTTTGAGGAAGATGAAATAGCTGGGGTTTTTGTCTTCCGAAAGAAGCAAATATATCTGGAAATGTTTCCCACGTTCGTTATCACAATTGCAATAAATTATTTTTAGTTTTTTCTACTACATTTATAAATAGTATGCAATCAAAAATGTATTTAGTAAAATAAATGAATAATTAGATATTGCAATTTTGCAGCACACAGACTGAGGTGATTAAATACATATTTATTACTGAGTCGAATCCAGGTGCGTGAGTAAAAAAAATCATGATTTAATTCCTACAATTTGCCTCCGTAACAGACCGACCAATCATAAACTGTTCTCAATCGTCTGCTTTCATCAACGATCGAAACGTCTTTCTCAAGTGCAGCATTAGATCGAAGCCTGACGTGTCAACCCTCTATTGGACCATAGATTCCCAGGGCACTGCCCTTAGGGAAGGACAAGTCGTGTCTGAACTTTGGACCATCGTCACGGTTTAGTATTTAATTGATTTAATAACTAAATTACTAATTTAATAAATAGTTAATGTTAAATTTATGATTATTTTTATTATATATTTATTAAGAATGAAATTAAATAAGTTAAAGTTAAGTTATTTCTCATAGGATTTAGGCAAGAGTCACTTTGAAGCTCAGTTGTTCATAAGGAAAGCAACGTTGGCCTGCTTCAGGGATTACGAACTTGTGACTGAGAATGCCGTTGGGAGGTCTTCAAGGACAGTGGGCCTCAGGAGGAGTTAGTTTTGTTCGATCCTTTGATATTTGATACCTTTTATTAGAAAGTTGATGTGAAGAAGTGGTCAGACATTCATTTGAACTCTGTAAGGTTACGGGTTCAAGCCTTCACGTTCATCAATTATTTTCATTAAATAAATTCAACAAATATGTGACAAAATATTTTATAAGTATTTTAAAGAAACAAATTTTTTCCCTCGTCATCAATTACTTAAACAACAACAACAACAAGCAACTCGTGCTGTTTGATTACGATCATCAATCATCAATCGAACTCTTGGCATGATTCTAGAAGAAAACGAAGCCCTGGAAGAAGACTGGAAAAGACACCAGAGGGAGCACAGTCTCTCCGGGCACCCTTCTCTTCATGACCTAGGTCCTCAGTACAAGCACCAAAGTCATAGACGCCACAGTCAGGCTCCAGAACTGAAATTCATCCAACAATTGGAAAGGATGCCAAATGAACAAGAAACAAACGGATTTTCATTTCAGCTGGAAATTACGAGAGGATGTTTATGCACAATTTGGGTCTGCTGTTTCGTGTGGACTAACATGTGAAGACTTCCATGTTGATTTTCCACCCGTGTAACGGGTGTCATCTGGGGAATTAATTATTAAAAATTAAAAATGTAAATGAAAACATCTAAATAAATACAAGTTTATTTTTTGTTTACAAATTTATTTCTCGGGAAAATAGATTTGATCGAGTTAAAATACTAAATAAAATTCTGGCGTATACCTCGATTCAAGGAATGATATGACAATGGGGCTTTGAATGAAGTCAATGTGGCCATCGTTGATGTATCAGGTTGAGAAATTAAGATCTTTTGTGTTCTTTTGTTTTTTTATTCAATCATAATCATAATTTAATCATAACGAATCAATCAGTTAGTTGGTCGTTCGATAACTTTAAAAAAGTAATTATCGACATTTGCCTCCAAAACCTCGCCGCATGATATCATTTGTTTAATGGAACCAACAATGTATGCATTTTTTAAGTGGTCGACCATTTATTTCATAATTTATACAGGTGAATGCTAAACAATTTTCGTTGACAAAAACAGCATTTTTTCACCTATTATTAGTGAATTTAAGAGAGAAACATGTTTAGACAATTTCAAATGTAAAAGATTTATTTACGAATGTTTTTGAAGTTAATTTTTAAATATTCTTTTAAATGACAAACCTAATGAAATCTCATGTTATTATCATAAACCTTGTTTACGTTTTATTCATCAGTTCGTATTTCTTCGTGGCATGCAAAACAAACTCAATGAAACTCTGTTATCGAATTTATTTCATCAAAATAAACGGTGATCTTCAATTTTATAAACATAAAATAAAATAAAAATTTTCAATATTATTAGTTATTATTATATTATTTTTCAATATTATTAGTGTTCAATTTAAACCATCGTAACGATATTTTCGATACCACTTTGTCAACGGTACTCCTGCAAAAACTAAACCATTGAGCAAACAGACAGCGGCCACAGCATAAAACACATCATCGTATGAATTTGTGAAATCGTAAACAACCCCAGAGATCAAAGGTCCCATTAAGGCACCTATTCCACAAAATGAACAGGAAATTGTCCAGGCCTCGTTTAAGTCCATATCCATGGCTTCTCCCGAACCGGGATAAATAAATGTGAACGAAAGAGCTCCAAAAATTCCGATCACTTAAAAAGAAATGAACTATATTTTTATTATTTTTTCTAAAAAAGTTAACTATTTTTCTAACCAACCTGCAGAAAAACTTAGGATAGTAGCATAGGATGGATTAGCTGACGGCCAAATGACAAACAGTAATGCCCAAGCCGTAGAAGAAACAATGTTCACGTACACTAGGTTGCCTTTCAATTTTCTTCCCATAAACGGTACAACAACGTAAATCAACAACTCAAAGACCCCCATCATCACTAAGGACATGCTTGACTCCATTTTTTGAAATCCCCTTTCTTCCATATAATGAGGCTTGTAATGTTGGAGGGGCATTTTAAGAATAAAGACAACCAAATACAACCAAAAATATATTAAAATATAACAAGATTAATTAGGCAGATTAATATTCGAAAGAATAGCACAGCTACATAAATAGTTACATAGATTAGTATCAGTAATGATTATGATTTGATGAGATGGATTTACCAAGTTGTTCACTGCCACCAATTGACTCGCAAATATCAGCGCCATTCCAGTGACCCAGAAAATTCTTTCTGGTCTTCGGAAAACATCCATGCAATAGCGACACGAGCAGCTGGCTTGGCTGGAATGTTTGAGATTTTTAGACGAATTAAAATTTTATTTCATGATCAAAATGATTACCTTTTAACCTCTTTTTTAAAGTCTTCAAAATTTGGTTTCTGAAAAACGTTTTGAAATAATTAAAAATAGCTCAGCTTCTCTCAAAGACTTTTAGTGTCATATTTTTGTAGACATTATTGAGGATAAAAATAAATTGCTTATGTCATTAATTCGTTGGTAATTAACCTCTAAAAGCAGTAAAAGGCTGCAGACGAATCCAACAATAAAGGACTTGGCTCCAGCAATTCTCATCGACCATCTCCAGTTAACAGTGTTAATGAGCCAAGCATAAATCGGTGAGAATACTAACAAACCTTCACAAATCATTTTTGTAGTTTTGTATTAAACTTGTTTATTAATTTTATTTTAACAATATTTGAAAATTAAGATTAAAAAACTCGTTAATCATTAAAAATTTGACATTTCTTTAATATCGACATCCTATGGCGTCTTCATTTTCTTCCATGACTGCTTTATTTTTACTGATAAGTTCATATTCCATTCAAAAATTATAACAAACTTTAAAAAAATCAAATGTTCAGAATCTTAAGTCATGTTAAATGCCAGTCTTTATGAAAGTTTCACAGTCATTATCATAACTTTTGCACTTTAATTACGTGATCTCTTATTTTGTTTGCATATTTTTTGTTAGCACATCGTCTTTATTTTTTCAATATAGATTACATACTATTATATATTTTGTTATATTATATTATTATATTATATTATATTATTATATTACATTATTATATTATATTACTAATACATAGTGAACCTATTGAACCTTTATTTTTATTGTTGCCTATGTTATGGCGTCGTTATGGTCCAATTATTTAACAAGAGCAGGACATTTTGAACTCTTCGAAAAATTGATAAATTTGTAAAGACAATCTGTAGCTTTTTACCTGCTGGAAATGCACTTTGATAAATACTTGTTGCGAATTCATGGTACTCGTGGCTTTTAGGGAAAAATTCGCCGAGAATCAGTGAAGCTGCCATCATCGTGAAGCAGGATCCAATTCCAAACATTATTCCAAAAGTGAGGAATAACCAAGGAGTGTGGGTCACAAATGACGAGCTCAGACAAGCTCCAGTTTGCAACAAGGTTCCTATCATCGAACTGATCATGTGGCCTTTTTTCGGATATTTTGTGATGATTAGAGATGGCAGTGGAGAAAATGAGAATGAAAGGCAAGTAACAGTTACTGAAATCCAATCTGAAAATAACAAACAACCGATACCAATCTATATAATTATTGGTCAAGAATGATTTCCTACAGGTTCATTCATACTTAATACATTCTTAGTACATGTATTTCAATTTTTTTTAAATATATAATTTATTAAATAATTCATTTTTCAAAAAATTCCAAATTCAAAATGCTTACTTAATTCAGCCATTGGCGATTGGTAGAGTCTCCTGTACTCTGCAATGTACAGACCAAAGGTATAGTTTATACCACTCCTCACGAAGTTTATGAGAATACTGACGACGCAAATTATCCACCCATTTCTGTTGTCGGTCAGGATTTGTAGAAATCCTTTTTTGTCGCTTGTATGTGCTTCCTCACTATTCATATCTCTTACTGGCGTTGAATCTACTTGGCAACTTAATTTGCAGGTTCTTTGGACGGGGTTGGATTGATTAGATTAATATTCCGATATTTATAAAAGGTTGATTTTGGAACTGCTGTTGCAGTTGCAGCAGATGCGGATGGACATTCTAGGTGTGATATCGTACTTAACATTCGCGACAAGGAAACAATAACAAAAGCAGCAATATCGTGAAGAAAACAACTAAAACATCACACATTTTTAGTCGATGAGTTTTAGAATTTTTTATTTTATTTTAGTTATATTAAGACATAAATGGTCGCGGGCTGAAAATAGTAATCCTTTCCTTTGTACAGTTTTCAATAGAAATATTCTACTTAGTCACGGTAAATAAGACATTAATATGTCGCCAATTAAAGAAAACATTACGGCTATCACGCTACATCCATACCAATCGAAAAACAAAAACATGGTCGATTCGATCCAGATCAATCAAATTTTAATATCATAACAAACTATTTGCGGAGTCCAAGGCCTCGTTGTGAATGCTTCTTGCAGAACTTTTAATTTGTAATTGAAGCAGTTGCTGACTAATTTTTATCCTAATCTTTCATAACGGTTTCTCTTCTGTCTTGGATTTAGGCATGGTCAGAATGTACCTCTGCACCCAACTACCAAAAAAATTCAAATTTCATTTCAGAGTGAATAATACAGATTTATGCTGTCGCAAATTTCAAGATAATCTCACAATACTAAGCTATAACTTATAGTCTTGAAGTCCTGTTTGGACACACGCCATATGTCTATGCTATAATCAAACACGGATTCGTTATTAGTATTATGTTTTGCATTGTCATTGTGTTAATGTTGACCCAGCCTACAACTAAATAAAGTCTTCTGCATTGAAGTTAGAGTGTTAAAAAAATCAAACTTTACCTGCTTTCATCTTCGCAAATTCGGTTACCAGGTCCTCAAAGTTTAAGATAAATTAAAGAATGTTTATATTCATCCGAACTAAGTGAGGCAGCCGATCACAGCACATCGATATATGAATTCTGTTCTTTATGAGTTTCTTCTGTGAGAGCGAACGTTTCACACTACACTTGCTGACCCTCAGCACCGGATAGAAGCGGAGTGCTATCTCCACGAAAGTGATCCCTAAACTCGTTTCTGTAGAATCCACCCATACGAGCAAGTTCACCTAAGTGAACTTTGAAGTGCTTCGGTTCTTTTCATGTTTATGGCACAAAAGAGCTTTCCGCAAAATTGTTCTCACGACATTTTTCATTTCTCCTCTTTCCAAATACAAATGAATGTTAATTATTCTTACCGCTCTTCTAAATTTTCCGGTGTGGAAAACTCTTTAATTCATAATTTAAAAGTTCATTAAATAATAAAATTAATATAATTTTTTGAAACCAATCATATCAAAGGTTGTTTAGTTTTGTTACTTTGTAATGCTTTGTGGCGGACGAAGTAAAAGTATTTCCGAAAATCTTGCTTCGTTACAAGTAAAAGTACTGAAAATTTTCCGTACTTCGTTACAAGTAAAAAGTACTCCGATTGTTCTTAAGTAAAGTAACGCGTTACAACACTGTAACTGGTAACCGGTGACATCTGGGGAATTAAGAAATAAAATCAAAAAGGTGTATTTAATATAAATTAATATATTTATTACTTACAAAGCTATTTTTCGAGAGAAAGGTTTAATCGAGTTAAAATACTAACATTCCTGACGATTTCTTCTATTTAAATAACAAAGAAAAAGATAAGAAAATAACACGCTTCCAATGAAAAAAAGCAAACTTCGTTAATAATCAGCAGTAAAATTTTTCGTTTGATTTAAATAAATCTTAAATTGGTTAATACTCCTCCTTTCTCTGTTAACCCTAAGTTAATCCTTTCTCTAATAACCCTCTGTTATTACCTAATTAATTACAGTATCTTTATTACTATTATTATCGTCATCATGTGAGCAATCATTGTTATTGCTGTTATTCTAGCTGAGCAGCGTACGATGCATCGATAAAGGAAATTGCTGCGAGCAGCTTGTGTAGTAGGTAACGTCATCTATAAGCTGACTACTGAGCGTACAGAAGACCTACACTTACAGACAGGTAGCTAGAAAATTCAGGTGAGACTCTCTCGGTGTTTTGAAGTTTTTGCGAAGTCTCGTGTGCCATCGAATAACTGCCGGATTGCTCTGATTTTCTCGTGATACGTTTTGTAGTTTGACTTTTTTCTCTTTAAGATTTGTTTGTTTTACTGGAGGTGGGTGCATTTTCTGTGACAATTTACTGGAATTTAAGAATATTTTTTAAAGGAAAATTTTATGAGTTTGAAAATTTACTTGAAATAATTTCATAGAAATAAATCGCTTGTTTGGACTCTGTGATGCTTTCCAAGCGTCGACGGAGAAGATTTCATGGAATAGGAGAACTTTGTTTGTCCAGTCGAATGCAATGTTTGAACAAATCTTAAAGAAATGTTTGCAGTCGGAAATGGCCAAACTTTGCGCCTTAGCTAAAAGAACCTAAGAAATTAAGAACAGAACCAAATAAATTGATTTTTTAGTTAATTCACATTCATTTTATTACAAAAAATGCGACAATTTAGAAGACATTACATGGAATTTTTTTTTTATTCATTTTTAGATGTAAATATAAATTATTTGTAAATTATGCATTGATTAGCAACAACACTGCTGTTAAATTGACATTCCTGCACGAACCATTCCTGCCCACTGTTTTAGCAGGAGATGACTTTAGATAAATTTGCAATTCAAATTAACTCTGACTCATGATTGACTGTTGGCAACTTGAGATGCCTTTGTAAAGTCAACAACTCAACAACGTTTGTCAATGTGTGACTGATGGTGGAACAATGTCATTGAAAACGAGAAATGTGATTCGAAATGAAATTGTGATTGGTAAATCGATTAAACCAAATTAGAACATATTAGAACATTATCAACATCATCACCATCGCTCTCATCATTACCAATATGATCATCGTCATCATCATCATCATCAGCAGCAGCAACAACAACATCAAGAAAGTGACGATGCACACCCACTTCATCACCAAACTCCATCACCAGCGAAGGAAACACGTGATGAGGCATCTGTTGCCCTCGGGCGATTGCAAGTTGAAAGCCAGCCATCCAAAACAATCCACTGGTGAATGACGTCATAGGAAGCAGGATTTTGTAAACAAAGAAACCAGCTGTTGAGGAAATAGTTCATCGTCGCAATTATCGCCGTCGACCAGCAATTTATTTGATTGGTGCTTGGTGCTGTGTGCTGGTGCGTCGTACAGAAAGAAAAAATAGTGGAAGTTGTTGGGATTGTAAATGCTCTGAAAGATGTTAAGAAATGTTTGGAATGACATTTAAAACTAAAATTTAAAAATAAAAACACAAAAAGAATTCGATTATAATGAAATAAACGCCAGTTGCTATGATAAACGAAATTTAAAATGACTTAAAAGACAATCCACGATGTTATTCCATTGATGTAGACTCCTGACGGTTTTGTAGTTGATGATATTGATTTTGTTGCTGATGTGGAGAGATCGATGTCGCGCATATCCAATGAACTGCCTGATTGGAAAACAGTTTTCATCTCATCATCAGTCGATCGTCACTTCCTTTTTCCATGTCTGCGATTGTGATGATGATGTCAATCATTAATCCATGTTCGTAGTCACTATTTGATCAGATATCATTCCACAACATTGGATATGCAATGCACTGCAATTATAACATTTAAACACATCTCCAATGACCTTTAAGTCTGGTCGTACACTTCCTTGGAGGTTAATTATATTTTAATGTTAAATATTTTCTCCTCACTTTCATCCATATCTCTCCTATCGCGCACGTCCTTAATGATCAACTCTCCCTTTGTTGAGTGCCATACATAAGTTCGACGTCGGCCAATCAGGTCCTTGGTAATTCCTAGGTCATGGTACAACCTGGGAGGTTTATTCATAGCAAACATCAGACACTGAGATCACTTTCGGTTCTTCTGGGTGGGTGAGAGGTTTGAAGATATCACTAAATATAGGCCAACTAGTCCAAGCCGACTGTTACTCGTCAATTGCTGCAGATCAACTACTGTAGATTAAAGTAATTTAGGTCAAAGAAATGAACTCTATTGATTTGTTAATTTAAATGTTACGACTTTGTTTCAGTTCGTCCTTTGTTTTGAAGTGGATCTGATAAGAAAGCAGTCTTGAAAATGGCTCAGCACTATGACGGATTCGCTACCATGTACATGCGCATGCCAATGTCTTCTTCCACTCTTCCGGTCCTTGGATCATGCACCGTCGACGACAAGAGAATCACCTTGAAATTCCCCTTCACCGGAATTGAATTCGATCTGCCAGGGTCGCCCACAGACTCCAAGCACAACGACTTTGACTTCAAAATCAGGGGAGCACGGGGCGACATGACGATGACGATCGGCTACGTTGACGAACTCAAGGCCTACACCGGCGTTGGGAAACAAGAGGACGATGACATGCCTGTACTGACCTTTTGTTTTTACCCTCCAGAGAGTCCACTTTCTCGTCTGCCCAGGCTCTGAGGAACCCTTGTTTAGCCGTGCTTCCTATTTTGCTCATGAGTCATTTGCTTGAAGGTTTTCCGGCGCCAGCGATGTAATTATTACTTGCTTTTCGGTTTCCAGGTGATGTGCTTCGCTTCTGTGGACAATTATTTTCGCCGGAATTTCTTCGCAATTCGACTGAATTAAAGCAGTTTTGTTTTGCTCTTTTAAATCGAAGAAAGCTGCCAATTTTGAATCCAAATAAGCAATCCGTGGTGCCTGGTTTTAAGTAATGTTTGTGGTCATTTTTTATTTTAAGTTTAATGTCGATATGAATTTTTCTTTCATTAAGTTTAAGGTTAGTAGCTCAGTTGTTGATATTTGTTGTTGTGACTTGCATTTTAGTGTCATTAAACAGATTCCAAATGTCCTGCCTTTTTGTTCAAGTATTTCAATAAAATAGGAAAAAGGACTTCACAAAACGAAGGTACTAAGAGGTTCGCCCCTCCTCCCTAGAAGTGGCAGAATGGTAATATTGTTGCTTTGTTGAGATTTAGAATGTTGATGTCTGGAACGAATGTAGTTTGGTTTTCTTGATCACTTTTGGCGCCAGAGGAGCGTAAATAATGGCCATGCGTTGACCTGCATAGCCACGAGATGTACGACTGTGGGGTTAAATGACCATGGAACTTGGATTTTCAAACATGTTATTTATAGAAAGTGGTCGAACAAAAGTTGTCAAGGAATTTGTTAAGGCAACAATTTTTAGAATAGAATTGCTTTAAAAAAATTTAATAATTAGACATATGAACAATTTATTGATAGATAATAATACTTTTACATGTAATGATACTTTTACAATGATTAATTTAGAAATCGTACTGCAATGGGTAATAATAATAATAATAATAATAATAATAATAATAATAATAATAATAATAACAGCAACAACAATAATATTAACGCAAAAAACATTTTGGCGTTCAATTATTAGTTAATAAATTATGTTAGATTTTCTTCAAATTGTAGTGTTTCATAATGTAATTATTAATATAAATTATTTTTTTCCCACAAACAAATTACTTCTGTCAAATAAAAAATGATTTTTTCACAAATTATTCCAATGCATAATTTTATTGTTTGTTACATTATTGCCATTTCCAAGCAAATTCAACGTTTTCAATGACGAGATGTAAGAAACAAAAATCGAATTGCTAACCTGGCGATCAAATTAAAAAAATTCTCCTGGCGATTAAAATAAAACCCTACCTGGCGATTATTCAATAATTTTTTTAATAATATCTAAATTATCAATAAAACAAAATTTTTCACAACCGCTCGCAAATTCGAACCCCGCTACGGGAGCATCAACACGGTCATCCATGATTTGATTTCGAATAATACAAATTAAAATTTAGTTACAAATACCAAATGCATCGTTTAAAAAATAAATTGCTTTTCCTTTGGAAAGATGTTCAATTGAACGAGTCATGCCTGGCGAATCACCTGCATCTATTCAACAATTGTTGACCTGGAGGTGGTTCAAAGTTCAATCCACAGGATTGCTCTCCTTCAACCTTTTGGACGCGATTCTAAATCTATTCTAGTCAATCCGTTTTTGTAACTTTTTGTAACTTTGTAAAACGACTAAACGAGTATTGGAACATTGGATACATCCGTTGAATTTGCAATGCCCGTTACAAAGATAATTGTAATCACAAATAATGTTATAAATGTAAGAATGTAACATTATGTCACGTAAATGGCAATAACCTGAGCAAATTTACCCCGCATTAAAACAATCTGTTTAATTCCATGATGAATTCCATCTTCTAGTTAATGTGGTAAACATATTTTAATGCTGATTTTTATGTATATCAAATATTTATTTCCCTAACAATGACTCATGCTTCACATCTGAAACTATCTGCTTAATTTGGAAGAAAACAAAATATATGAAAAATCAAATACAATGAGTAGCTAAATATAATAAAATGCTAAATAAATACTATATCAGTTGACCATTGTAAATGTAGTTCATTTATATAGCGCCATATGCATAGCGTCAGAGGCGTTTTTTGTTAACCATTTATATAGCGGTCCTTCCCAAGGGCGCTTGTGGCAGTGCAGGTTGGGTTTCGAACACGACACATTACGACTGTTGCCATTACCGCCGTATGCAGAAACGCAGCCCATTCGGCCAACCTGCATCAGTTAAATAACTGGTTAACTTAAATTAACTAAATAAATGAATAAATAAGTCAGCAACTAATTAATTTCCCAATAAATGTTGATAATTGCTGGCTGCTGATGATGGAATTGGACAAAACAAGCTAAACTTCAAAGCGTGTCGAATGGGGGAGTGATAACAGGAATTAATCCCGTGCTTTCCAATGTTTTCCTGCCTCCAACTAATCTTCAGATTACCTGGAAATTCGATTCTGACATCGGGTTTTATTGAGTCGGCATTAAATCAACTCAGTCTAATTAATCGGTCCACATTCTCCTCTGACTGCTGACGACATTACGACATATTTTCTTGTAATCGTATGGACATTAATACATAAATTAAGTATATTATAATTACACAATCATGTATTAAATGAAGTCAATTAAATAATTAACTGTCCATAATAAATTATAATAATCTATTGAATCTCCAAGTTTTATAATATCTTATCTTGTGGCCGTTCACAGTTGAAGCTGACGACATTTCGATACTCGGGGATTTCCAGTGAAATTGAAAGCATGTCATTTGTACACGATACTGTGATTGGAATGAGAATGTCAAATTAGGATGTCGAAGCGTGCAAGGTAAATTAGAGCTGTCACGTTGGCCACGCATTGTCCATGATTCCACTGCCTGAGGTTCTTTATTCTGATTGGTCGGAGAGCGAGGGGCAGGTTTCTAAACCCATCCAATTAACATTGGATGCCTTTTGCGAGTTTATTGCTGGTTTTTCACGGGCTACTGATTAATTTTTATTTAATTGTTATTGTTATTCAATAATCTGTTAATTTCAAAATGATGCTCACCTTATTCAACATTATTAATAATAAGCAAGCCATTGATAAATTATTTAATTCCTACAAATAATAACAATATGTGGAATAATAAATTCTCTAGGTGTACTAGGAGATTTTTAGTGAAAATCACTAAAACTGATGACGACTACAACGACGACGGCGACAGCAGCGATGATGAAGTCGATGATGACGTGGAGGGCAAAACATCTTACTAGCTAATCGAACGGCCATCAATGCGATGTGCTTCCAAGGAAATAAAAACAGCAACAAACAACAACAACAACACGGATTAAGCGGAGCTAATACGTCGATGAAATTGGGCAGAAAGCAGCCAGGAGAAGGAACATTGCACAGAGGAACTCCACGTCAAAGCTCACAGGGAACTATTCCAGTTTTCGCGCGCTTCGATAATCGTCTGCGTAATTGAGGCAATAAAAACAGCGACGATTTTGCAATAAAAAACAAGGCACGATTTCAAATTAGCGAATGTCGCTCATGATTGCTTAGGTAGTTTTGGAGTCCTAACTCACTCTTTGGCTTCTCGGGCGGTTTTTGTTTTGGGTAGATTGTTTTATTTAATGTCAGCAAGCCTTATAACATAACTTTTACTGTTATGTTTAGTGCTATGCATGATATTGATGACTATCGACAGAAATCTCGGACCCCTATGTTATGTCAATTTGATAGTGGAAAATAAAAAAAAAAGTTTTGAAACCCGGGCTGCCCCAAAAATATTGTCGGACCCCTGGCCTCTTGACCCCCTCTCCCCTCAAGAGTAATATTGTTATATTGGTTATAATTGGCATCAATTATATTGGCAGTCTAATAAATTACATTACCATAACAAGAAAGATCACAATATTATTTGTAATTATCGTAATTAAATGGTATTACAATAACTAATTTCAATTATTATGTAAGCAATATATTATTCTTAACAATAACTTTAAATTCCTAACAAAAGTTGATAATTTCACTCAACATCCAACAACAACAACAACAGCAACAACAAAACCCAGATGCAACAAAATCAAATCTAATCTAACGTTGTTGCCATCGTACACTTCGTAGATGTAGTGAGCACAAACAACACATCATCGTGACGTCATCATTAATGAGTGTGACGTCACAGGAGGACGACATGTGGCTGTTAGACGCATCAAGGATCATCTCGAATGCGATTCTTAGTAATGGGAATTTCATGCATTTGGCTTTCAATTGAAACATTCTAAGCGTTTGTGTCTACTTTCAATGTTTCATGAGTTTTGTAAACGCTATCTACTCAGGCTTCAGTGTTCGTCTGTCCAAATGACAACCATTTAGCAATTACAAGACAACTTGGACACCTTTTTATTTGATTTTTTTTTTACAAAACACTTGTGAACGGACGATCCGAAACAATAAAAGACCGAATGTCTTGATGTTTCATCACTAGTACAACGCTCTGAATTTGATTCGTTTGTTGAACAATTTTCAATAAATCAAACAAATAATCGTGTTGCCATACCTTGAATAGCAATCTTTGTTCTCTTGAGAGCAATTTTTATGGAACACGAGGTCTCATTCATTGGTGGGTGTAGTCTCATTCGTTGTCAAGTGTGACGAACGAATGGATTTATGCCCGTCAAAGTCGCGGTCTTCGAATGAAGAACAAACCAAATAAATCAGCTGATGACTGGTGTGGATTTTACGACCAGCGAATGATTTTACGACTGTCGTACCATTGAGCGTCACCATCGTGCGAACTCGACGGGGGATCGCACCCTACTACTGGGCTTGTTCGGGGCCTGGATTCTGGAGGGCATCGTGGCTGATAGAATGCTTCTGCGAGTAGTTGAGTAGTTGTAATGTATGCAACTCAGCTTGATAATGAGCATTTCAAGCGTATAAATTAGGATGCACCAAGATCGGTGTACTAAAAGACAAAAAATGCACTCGGCCCGACGTATCATCAGGAACATCAGCGGTGCCTAACTTCCCCTAAGACCCCACCCAGGCCGCAGCCACCCACAGATGAAGGGTGGATGGCGACGGCTGAGATAAAGAGCCAAATGGCTCCCGTACACGACTTATCAAAGCGTTGATGTTCCTCCAATTCTCTTTTCTCATTAACTTTTTCCGGCTCATTAGATGCGACTTCATTAAGCGTCAGGATCTCGCGCATACATTCTGCCAGTCTTTCAGCCCACTAGGCCTATCTTCGGACTCAATCTCTCTTTAATCCGTTCCTTTTCTTCCAGCTTTGGTCTGTCTGTCCTTCCCTCCGATTGAGGAGTGCCTGATTTCACGCCTCATTGAGCACCCAAACGCCCGCTTTGATCGTCGGCGAACTGTTGTTGTTGTTGTAGTTGTTAAGATTTGCCGAACAAGTGCACCAACCCCAGTCGATCACATAGAGCACACCCCGAAGATATTGATAAGTTAATAATATTTTTTATTAACTATCATAGTTATTATTATTATTATTATTATTATTATTATTATTACAACTACTGTTTTGTCATTGTTATTTCTTCCTTCTGCAAACGCTTTTGAAATTCAAATCCGACGATGACGTCAGACGATCCAAAGATCACAAAACAAAGATTATTATAAAATCGCACTCGGTTTCCTCAGTGTTGAGTGCTGCTCCAAGGTGATCACTTAATTTCCTGACAAAAATAACCCTCACAAACATCGGATCTATTTCCCACGCCTCGAATGTGGGAGGGGCTTCGGTCGGCCGTCGATGCCGTAGGAGGAGTCGGTCGATGCCGGGCGCTGGAATGGATTGGTCGGTTGATGGTGACGACATATGAGGATTGGTCAAGAGGCGAGAAACATCGTGTGAAATTTGTCGACAGAGTCGGGACAATGACGAGTAATTATCTCTTCATCAATCAAATATAACTCGTTGCTTCCTCTCGATACTATTGCTATTCGACAACCCAGTCTGAAGTCCGCTCGATAATTTGGCAGGAGAATTTAGGAAAATATTTCTTCATTTCAGTCGAGGATTATTGTAACTAATCGCATCCCTTGGTTGCGCACAAATGTCGTCAGTCGAAGTTGATTGCGATGAAGAAAATCATCTGGAAACTTGTAACAACTCCGGATCTGCTTTCAGTAACACACCGCAACTCGTGTCGACTCCTCTTTCCAGCAAAGCCTGCGCCTTTTCCATCTCATCCATCATGGCTGGAGTCACAAGGAAGTACAAGGTGGGACAGAATCTGCCTTAAAATGTGTTTGTATTGTTACCTTGCGTAATATTCAATATTACGATCATTTAATTAAATATATTCCAGGAAAATTCAGTCCTAGACTCCATGGTAACAGATTCTTTGGACGAGCAAGTCCACAAACAGCCTATCAATTCGAAGAAGGCCAAAGAATCTTCAAATGGAGAAGAAACTACGTGTTCGATGGAATCACCAAATTCTCTGAGTGCAGAAAGCAAGTTTTTATCTCTCCCCGTTACATCTTTTCCACGATAATTATTCTTTTAAGTGATAATGAATTAACATTATTTATTTTATTTTACAATTAATCCTAAACAAACATCTCTACAAAGGTGAGTACAGTTGACAATTTAAACTATCAACAGGTAACATGTTGAAAATGGCTCTGAACGAATCATCGTCATCACCATCGTACGGATCAACGTTGTCATCGTCATTACGAACATCGTCATCATCATCAACATCATCGTCGTCGTCGTGGTCCTCATCGTCCAAAGTGGCTCCTGATACCTCTTCTCTTAGCAACATCATCTGTCGCCTGGAACCAAAAGATCTTTGGGGAAGATTTCATCACCTGGGCACCGAGATGATCATTACGAAATCGGGAAGGTGAGAAGGGATTCAATCATTCGATTGGTCGACTAATAATATTATTATTATTAACTACCACTACTAGTAATAGTAATAGGAATATATTAATAATATATTAATGCCATAAATAATGTATTCATTATAATATTATTTCAATATCTCAAACATTTTCCTGACTTTCGAGTTCAACCTATTGAATTATGCGATTAATTTATGAAAAAATTAGCAATAATTAAGTAATAATTTGCATCAATTACTTACGCCTCCTTTCGATTTAATCCAGTTTAATGTTTGATAAAAAAAAATCATATAGGTTTCCTGAATGTTTGTGGAGCAGGCTCGACGCATTTCCTCAGATTTAGCTGCGTTGTTTGGAATAAAATACATGTCTAATGATCGATTTTGCCTCTGCAATCGCCTGGTGTGGTATAAGTTTGAAGTTTCACTCAAAACAAGTTGTCTCAAGCGATTGACACAATAATTTACACAAAAGAACATCAGAATTCCGAAGTCTCCATCTGAAAATCTCTGGCCTCAACACTAACAACGCCAGTAACGAAACATAAACTGTTGCAGCAACAACAGCAACAATAACAATTGCAAATACCCTTTTTAATTGAGTGACCACGAAAACAGGCACATGGAACAAATTAATTTCGGCGCACAGTACCCCACTAACGACAGTTTAACGAGAATTGCCCCGGGCGCCGACAAACCAGAGAAACCCAATCAGTGGTAAAAGGGCTGAACCCTGTTTGGGACTTCTTTGGTTGAGGAGATGTTGATTGTTGTTCGGGGCATGAAAGAATGTCCCCGACATCTCACTGGAATTACGATCTCAATGTCTATTTGTCCCTGACAGGAGTTTTCTTACTTTGAATTCTTCCGACCCAATTTGGGCTTTAATTAAACTTTGACCTTTGGGGTGACATTAGAGGACGTGGTTTCATCGGCTTTTTAGGAGAGACTGTTCTATATTTATACATTCTCCAAAATGCAGTGTGTCGTCTGTTTTAACGAACTTCAAAAGAAATAAGAAAACCTATGTTTGATGTAAATGTTTAATATCAAAATCTGACTCATTTTGCGTAGAATATTAGTTAATTATAATAAATTAGAAAATAAATTGAATTAAGCATTGAAATTGTTTAAATTAAAAGTATTACTTATTTCATTCACAATGCTTTCCAGGCGCATGTTTCCAACGATTCGACTGGCATTTGGGGGCGAAATCCACCCTGAAGCTCTTTACGATGTGGCACTGGAAATAACTCCAGTCGATCGCAAGAGGTATCGTTACGTGTACCACAGATCCTCATGGGTAGTGGCTGGTCGGGCTGATCCACCGAAGCATTCCAGGTTGTATTTCCATCCAGAATCACCTTTCACCGGCCATCAGTTAATGAAGCAGAACGTCTCCTTTGAGAAGCTGAAGTTGACGAACAACATGAATGATATTACAGGACAGGTGAGATGTGATTCTTTACCTGAATGAGTAATAACTGTTAATTAGTAATCATTTACAAATCAAATCAAATCAAATAAGACATTCTTTATGGTGGCGTAAGTCCGAATCACAGGACCTCAAGGCCACCGTATAAATGCGTCTTGAGAGACTTTCTAAAGCTTTCAATGGTTGCTGCGGATGTGACCTGAGGTGGAAGTTGGTTCCAGATCNTCAATCCTGCGTTCAATCCCCAGCCAATGGAGTTCACTGAGGATGGGGGTGATGTGGTCATATTTGTGCTTTCTCATCACAAGCCTGGCAGCTGCATTGACGACGGATTGCAGGCGACGAGTTAGAGGTTTGGGTAGCCCGACCATAACTGAGTTACAGTAGTCGAGCTTGGAAAGGACACTTATGGATGGATGGTAGATAGATGAGTGGATGGTTAAGAATTATTGGCTTATCGTTATTTTGTGAATTAATCCAAATACGATTTTTCATCAACGCTTAAACATTATTTTTAAATGAAATAAAAGAGAAAAAGAAACGAAACTTTATAATCCGTGTAATCTCCGTTAAATTTTGATCGTCCAACATTTCTACAATCCAGATAATACTCAACATTTTTACAATCCAGATAATACTCAACTCCATGCATCGATACCAGCCAAGGATCTACATCTTCTTCCATCAGCCTCAAACCTCCGTCAACCAGCAGCCGGAAATCCATTCTACCTCTGAATCCTCTCCACCTGCCGATCAATCATTCAATCAGAATTCTTTCTACAGACGCCATCCTCGTTCCACTTCGTCCCAGAAGGATCGCTCCATCCCTACCTCTTCCACCTTGTCGTCCAGGTCCATAAGTGCTTCACCTTTCCAGAAACGACCTTCACTGCCGTCACAGCTTACCAAAACCAACTCGTAAGTTTCATAATTGTTACTAATTTGTCCGCGGTGTTAAATTTATTTGATGAATATACATTTGATATACATCTGCTGAATCTTATTCTAAACGAGCCAATCCATTCATAAATCCGATGATCATGCAATTTGTGTAGGAGATGAATAAAATTTGTAATTAATTAACTAATTAAGGTTAATCCATAATTTTCTTAGAGTGTTTAAAGCTTTTACTATTTTCCTGAAGAATTTTTGGCCGAAGATTGATTTAGTTTTTGGCCACTAGGGAAACTCAAGTCTGTTATTAATGTACTTATTAAGTCTGCTCTTCCACGGATGGTTGTGGAAATTACTTGTTATTAAACTTGTTATTACTTGTTATTAAACCTGTTATTACTTGTTATCAAACTTGTTATTATTTGTTATTTGAAACAGTTCTAATTTTCATTTGCACTCGAAAATATTGTTTAGAATGTTTAAGTTGTTCATAAAAAAAGCACAAGACGTTACTAAGTAGTCTTGAAATATGTAATGATTTCGTGAAGCTGTCGGTTCTCCCTTCATCATCTGACATTTCAACTTTCGATGTGAATGACTGTGAATAATACAGATCTCACCCCGTATTGATTTTATACCACGATGATTCAGTAATTGAATGCCATATTAACTCCGTGAAAAACAACCTTTCATCTAAAAGCGTCATCATCATCATCACCATCATCATCATCATCCTCGTCGTCATCGTCAGCATCCTGTGACAACCCCTCAAATGATCTAAGGCACCAAAGTAAGCTGAACACGGGAGTTTAAGAGGGTCATTGATTCGTAGAATGTGCCCAGTCAAGCCTAAAGCGTGAAATTTCACCTCTGGGCGATATTAAGCGTGGACTCACTGAATCTGATTAAGCAAATCTCCCTGCTGTTTCCAACCGATGGATGGGAATTAAGAACATTTAATTGAATAAATAGAAAAACAAATATTAATCGATTAATCTTAAATATCGAATTAATAGAATGAACAAAATTAGTCAATAATATATTATCGGCAATAATGATATTTTTTGAATTGTTAAAATATACAAATGAATAAGCACAATATTATTCGGCATGGTCGTCATACACTTTTGGCATTTCACAAAATTCATAATATAGAAATTAAGAATTAAAAAAAAAGAAATGTTGATTTCCAATTTTATTATCCGATAATATTTGTTTCAAATTAATTTTAGAATAAATTCTAATTACATCTTAATCCTACAAACAAACAAACAAACAAACAAAAAACATTCAGAAACATGCAGAAGTTTGAGCGACGATTTGTTACCAGACACACGTGACCTCTGACCCCGCTTATGATTGGCAGGAAAATTAACTTTGAATCGATCCGACATGCGTGCAACGACCAACCACTCAACTGCTTTCCAAATGGAAGCGCTTCATTGGAGATGATTTGACGATGACATTTGCATGGCAACTCCATTTAATATTAATCGTCATATCAAATAAATAAATAATTATTTATTTGTATATATTATAAGTAATAATTTTTTGTTGGTGATCGTTACGCAGTTGTACTTAAAAGTGAGGGAATGAAGGATAATGATGGCAAGCGCAGTCGTGGGAATGTTTTAAAAAATCTTTTTTTACACAAATCTTGAAAATTGCGTGTTATAATCGCCTGCGTGTTATATGCGTACAAAGACTGTAATAATGTAATAATGAAAAACTGCAAAACAATAACAATAATTATGATAATGATATTAACAATATTAATAATATCTTAATAAATAATCAGTGCTATTAATAATGTAGCTTGTCATAATTATGAAATAATTATAATAAGCATAATAATTTTTTTAATTATTGCAGATCACGAAACTGAAAATTGACAGTAATCCTTTTGCAAAAGGATTTAGGGACTCTATGAGACTCGTCGATATCGACAAGTTGGAAGTTAAAATTAATAATAATTAACATTTAAAAATATTTTTTAACATATTGTGATGAAAAACTTATTTACGCTTTGTGATATGTGAGAAAAAAATCAAAATAAATCAATCCAATCTGTCTAAAACCGATAAATATATTCCACAAATTCGAAATGTTCCATAAGTTAAAACAAATTCATTCCATCGTGTTGTTTCCAGATGCCGCGAAAACCTCCAGCCAGACCTCCACTGCCAGCTCTCCATGACGAACTCTTCAAAGCTCCTCAAACCTCGTTCTACCCACCCAACGATCCACCCCATGTTGGAGGAGGATGGCGGAAAAGTCTTTGGCAAACAACTCCACAAAAACTTCCACGATTTCGTTCTCAATCACTCTGGAAGGAAAAAGCTGGAAGAGTGTGAAAGAATGTTCGTGACCGGCGGGAAGGGTATCAATCCAGGTAAGTTGGATTTGTATTTGTATATGTATTTAGTCGAAATTTTGTATATATATATATATATATATATATATATTCTTAACTAAAAATCCATAACATTAATTGACTAGTAACTCAAATTACGGACATTTTACAGATAAAGTCCAACTCGAATTCAACCAGAATTCCAAATCAGGGGCAAATTTTCAACAAGATTTGATTGACACCTTAACACCACCTCAGCAACAACATCCACTGTCCATCATCCATCCATCGTCCCTTCCCTTTCCACTCATTCACTCCAGCCACAGCCTACCCTCGAGGTACCTCTTAACAGGCGACATGAGACCCCCTGACGCCACATTCATGCATCCTCAATTCATTTACGCCCTCTGCAGACGTCTCTCACCAGCCCTTCCGACTTTCAACGCTTCCATTTTCCCGAACTCCTCCAGCATCGTCGAGTCTTACAAACTTTTTCCAGAAGCTCGCAGCAGTCCGCGCAACAACTCGGGAAAAGACGAAAGCCAGAAGTCCATGAGGTTGGAGACGAGTTCAAATTTGAACGTCGAGGTCATCGTCAAGGCCGAACCTCTCTGAGAATCCACCTGCTCTTGTGGTCTCCATGACGAAGTATCGGTGGACCGTGAAGACATGAAAGTTGGGAGATGATATTTTGTTCACGCTTCATTGAACCCCTGGAAGAGTGAAGGAGATGGAAAGGGGGAAGGTTGAAAGGTCCGGTTAGATTACGATCGGACAGAAAGAAACTACAAGCGCCACATTTTAAGTGATAGTCAGTGAATGTATATTTCCATTTAAAACTCTTTTACTTAACTATTCCTTTCAAAAATGTATTTTACAGAAATAAATTTCCGAATAAGTGCATCACAATAGTTCTTATTTAAGGTGGTATTTCTTCTTTAAACTGGGAGTTGGAGTGTCATCAGTACTCGAGTCATGCATCATTGCCTCGTTATTTCTGCTTGATCACCTCCGATGATTTCAGACGTTGGCAAGTTTTGCTGGAAATTCGGAATTAGAATTAGTTCAAATGATTCATACTTCATTCCGTTTGTTTACGTTCACATCAGTCACGTGACTATTTTTCTTTTGCCGTGCAGGTTAGCTTGGTTGCGTTCACCTTGGGAAGGAGCGCTATATAAATGGTTAACAAGAAGCGCCTCTGACTATGCATAAGGCGCCAATACAACTAATTACAATTACAATGACAATAGTGTTGTAACGGTCATTTGACAAGGTTGTACCTCAGAGTAAACAAATTGCACGAAGTTCATCCTTTCATTTCTGAAGCCACAATGCGGGTGGTGGTGGCAGATGGAGTTGGAGTCCATGGAAAGAAGTCGATGACAAACTGAAGGATCACCGGATGAATGAAAAAGTAAATATTGATTAGCTAATGACAAGGATTACAAGTAATTAAATTCAAAATCGCAATTGTTATTGTGAAAATTATTATATGATTTTTGACCTTTTAAATATTTTCTTTTATTAATCGTAAGCATCTTTTGCTACCACTGAAGTTAGAATTCATATGTCGCAAGCAGATAATTCATAATTTGAATTATCACGAAATATAATTCGAACAGCTACAATTATTTGTAATTAAATTTAATTGTCAGAAAACGATGTTGAAATGTAAATGGTTTAACTGAATGAAATCTAAATTAGCGGATTCAAACAAAAATCAACAATTGAAAGGTTTTAATTTATTTTATAGCAATAAAAAATTATAATGAAAAATAAGAATGTTTACAATAAAATTGTATAATAAAGAAGGAGAAATTGCATGATAAATTAACAATGTTTTATGTTTTAGAGATCAAAATTCTCAAAACTACGACTGAAGAACACTGGAAAATGGCAGACGTCCAATAAATAACCTTATTTTAGTGCCATCTCTCGAATTTATAAAATATATTTCCAAGAGCTTCTACAGTGGAAATGAAATATTGGAAGACTAATGCAGAAATTGATTCTACATTATTTACAATTAATATTAAATTAAAAATAATTAATTAGTTAATATAATAATTTACCATTTTAAACTCATTTTACAAAAATAATTATTGCAATTGTTCACTTTTTGCTTCGGCAGGTTAACAAGTTCTTAAACAAAAATTTATTATTACCACAATTTAATAAATAGTAATAAATAGTAAAAAATCACAATAAATTTTTGCACCAAGCAATTTCAACAAGAGACCATATTAAGCATTACTATTGTAATCAAGAAACATGGATAAATAAATTCTTGCTGCAAGAAGCCAGTCTTAATCAGGTTATCTGGATGACCTTTCGGCATCGAAGGTCAGCGTCGCTTTCGTTTCATGGAGAATTGAATGGAAAAAGAGATTCAATGATTGAGATCTGCCAATTTCTTGTGGAAAATGGAACAGTTATTCAGTCCAGTAATCTGCTCATTCCCTGAATCCTTAGAAAATAGGCACCGAAATAAATAGGTGCAAATAAAAATTATCTTGAAACTATCAGTTTTTTTCAATTAGCCAATAATGTTGTTTCCAATCATGACTGATTAGGAGGGGGAAAACTTACGAGCTTTTATGCGTCAGTGTTTTGGAAGCATTATTTATTTCTACATCAGTTTTAAAGTAAAAAATAAATAAATTTAAGAGCAATTAAGAAGTTTTTACTTTGGAATAAAAATCTGATAAACCAGAATATATTATCGAAACTATTCGAGTTATTTCTATTTTTAGGGTTTTGGCAATCGACCGATAAGAGCATTCAAATTATCTCAAATAATTCGAATGACGTCGACATCAAGAACTCGTGAAATTACAGAAATCTTTGAGTTTCACGAATGAGCTGATGAGAACTGACGGCCACACATGTAATTACTTCTGAGAATAATCGCAACAATAATAAAAATAATAACAATAATATTTCTTCTAATATTGTCGAATATGGCTTAGAAGCGATCTGGAATGAATGAAACTAATATCATATTTGAAGCAACTTCTTTTCACTTGTGACAAGAAATTTTAAGCCAATGAGATTTTAACTTCTCACTTCGCAATGAAATTTAAAAATATACATTATAAATTATATTTTTTCATCTGATCTCAGAAAGTAAAACTGTTGCATCAGCCGTCTTTTACATGATTTACATGATTTACATGATTTGCGTCAACTGAAGATGTTGCTTAAAGTTTTTGTTTCGCTCGTTAGGATCATGTCCAACTAATTCAACAATAAAAAAAAGAATAAAAAATAAATGAATGAAACACACCGACTAAATTTTGAACAACAAATTTAAACGTCTGTAAACATTTCATCTCCATCGGGAAACTATTTAAAGAGCACATGTGACCTCCAAAAGTCCTTGTGCCTGCTCAGTCAGTAGTCATGAAAGGGGGAGGAGTCACGGTCGTGCATATCATTAGTCTTGTTTTGGTTGCAAATTTACAATCCTCAAGTATATAAAGTCAACAGTGAGGAGTGGAATATCGAGAAGGATCGGTTTTGATAATATTGAAAATTCCACGTTTTTGGAACTGTTTAAAAAGTTTCGTACCTTCTTCAAATTGGTGAATTCTGTGATGACAACAAACTGTTTATTTGAGGAAAGAATTGACTTGTTCTGGACCTCAAAAGTGGTTAATTTTGTTTATAATTTGTTTGAAACTTCGTGAGACAACATCTTGAAGTTATTTAATTTAATTAAATTTCATTGGGAACAAATATTCAAGCTTAGATACTGTATGATCTGAGATTTTATTGAGTGCTTGCAATTTGTGAGCTGTGAGCCCCTTAACTTAAGCAATGAAAGAAAAGGCCAACTTGACAAGTCCATATTCATTGCAGTGGCAAATTTTTTTTATGTGTAAATATTACAACAGTAAAATATAGTACTGGTGGATTAGCAACAAACAATCAATTTCACAATAAAGATACTTGTAATTTAGTTATTGAAACTTATAATGTGTAATAAATATTGATGTCGAAAACTTTCTTAATTTACTGGAGCTGATTTGTGATTTACAAGGATTTAGAAAAATATCAAGGGGCAAACTGACAGGGATGGGGGCTCTATCCCCCCTGCCCCGTGACTACGCTTATGGTCCATTGATTTATTTGGATGGTTGTTGTTTGAAAATGCCAACTGTTTATGAGACAACTTGTGAGGATTTCGATTGTCACATTTCTCTGAATGTTAAAAGTGAATGAATGAGTATTGTTACCTGAAAGCAAGCATTACCTTCACTCGTGAGTGAGTCTAAAGAAAACTTGTTACTGTAGTGAATTAAGCACGTTGACAAGATATATTAGCGGATTATTTAACGCAATGCTTTTAAAATTATATCAATGAAGTAAAATATTTTTGTTCCCAAGATTTTACTTACTTTAAATTCACACGACGTTGCAGAATAAAAAAAAAATTATTTGTTAATTTTCACGAATGTAAAAAATTACATTTCATAAGTGTTTCTGTAGATAAACATTCGGTCGTTTCTTGGTTATCAGTTTCAATGTTTACAATGGTAGTCAAAACTAAACTAGGTGGTTCCAAGCTATCGTTTGCGTTTATTAATGCTTGGAAAATGTTCAGCACAGTCGATTTGAGCGCTATATAAAGCAGATTGTTATGAAGAATCAGCTAGCCAATTATCAGCTAGCTTTTAAATCCACTAGAGTAATCCAATTCGTGTAAAACAAAACATGTAACTGCTGGAATATTTTTTTGATCATAAACATGCCATGTTTGGTGATAGGTTTTGTAAACACCTTCTGTGGTTTCTGTGGTTGAAGCCTGGATGATCAAGGTTAAGATATTGCGCAGGATTGATTTCAAACCAGAACCGACAGAAGAGCGACGCCAAAGTTCAGGAATGAAATGTCGTGGAGTGTTTCATAAACTCAAATGTGATTACACTTTTAAATTTGTAAATTTATTTGTAAATGTTATTAATTGGAATGACAAACTGTGATTGAAAAAGGTTGCGAGTTGAGAGGCATCGGAATCACGTTGCGTGGGCACCGTTCTGATCATCTAGTTACGTAATGAACGTTAATAAACTATAACAACAACGCATCGGAACGACAAATTATAAATAAATAATAATAATACATAAATAATAATAATATTTTTGCATAAGACCCCCGCCACGGTAAAATAACATTTTTTCAGCAGAAATCTTCGAAAACTTGTCGGGTTTCATTCTACGCAGATACAAAATAATTTTTTTGAGCCCTTGTAGAACATCGCTACAAAAAAACCTCAAGCCCCAAAAATGTCCGAAATCACATTATTTATGGGAGGTCTATTTAGGAGGCAGACGGAAAAAATATCATTCCTTCTAGGCACCTGGAGTTTAAAAGGTATAAAAAAAAAACTTATGCAAGCGATAAATTAACCATTTTCGTAAGCCGTTGCTTAACCAACAGCAACGGAGATGGTGGAAAAAGATCCGGAGCAGGGTGAGCGTAGGACGTTCAAAACTGGAAATGCTGCATCTTTCCATCCATTTCGAGGACTGTGGGAATTCGTGGGGAAAAATGATGGATTAGTTTTGATGAGCGATGAAGGAGGCATACTTTAACGATATTGTTTACCTTTTGTTGCGTGTGTTTTACATTTCTTTTGTATTTTGTAAACGTATACTTTATGAGCGTTTGCATTTCAAATGCGACAGTGTATCCAAAAAATCTTTGCCCTATCAGAGATTACGCAACTACAGGCCTACTTTAGTCGTGGTTAAGGTTAATTAATTTTGGTCATGGTTAATAAAATGTAAAAAAAAAACATGTCTGGGAAGTCGTTTCCACGTTTGGGACTTTCAACGTGTAATCGTTCAAATTTATGTAAAAATATTTTAAAAAATTCTGTAGACCAGACTCTAAATTCGTTGAAATTGATTAAACTATTCCGAAATGGAGCAAGATTCGATCTCTTTGTTGGACGGTTCAACAAAGGTCCCCATGACAAAAATACGTGTCAACTTTTTGTAAGCTTTTTGAAAAGAAGCAGAAATAGCGCTTGAGTGTTGTAAACAGGTCTGAATAATAATAATCAGAAACCAACTTTGCTCCCCTCTGCTTTCAACTTTTTTCAACTCGACCCGATATCTCATCTATTGAGTCGTCTGAACACATCCCGCCGTTAATTGCTGTTGACGATTATTATTTTTTTTTTACTAATGATGACCCTCATAATGTGGTTATTATATATAATAACAGAATAATTTCAGTATATTAACAGAATAATAGCAGCTTAATAACAGTGTAATAATATGTATAATGTATAATAATAATAGTATAATAAAGTTGTTATGATGATGGCTCAACAGTTATTGCGAGTGTATCTTACCTAGGGTGTTCGTCGAGAGGGTTGTTGAAATTCGATAACCGCGGTAGAAAAGGTGGTTTGTACGATAACTTTAGACAGACGTTCTGTGTCCTTTAGTCAAGTTTGTTATTTAAAAAAATAATTTTGTCAATATTCATCGTGTTAGCACGTACGGAAAGCAAGTTATTCACGTCTGCTCGTATCGATTGTGATACTAGCTGTACATTCGGTATCAGTGCAAGAAAATCAGTTATGATAAGACATTAGCTATGGTGAGAATTAATTTCAATTTTTAAAAAGTATTAACGTTAGTTTATGGATTGGAGATCATTTCTAAATTATATTATGCAATAAATATCACGAGGAGGATAAAATATTTTGCTCTCATCTCATCTAACCCAGATAACAAGTGACCTCTGTGTGACTTTAGAGCAGGCGACGCATTTAAACGAGTCTATTTTTATTCGTGGTTATAAACGTGGTTTTTTCTTTTATTTTTATTTTTTCGTTTTGTTTTCTTTTAATCTGTTCAAGAGGGCAAGTTGTTTTCGCTCTTTCTACTGCATCCGATTAACTTACATTAACAAAAAATGCAAATAGACACAAAAAGACAGAAAGGTTTGTTCGTTATAAATCAGACCGTAATTCCGACAGTACACCTGCACTGTCAAGGAGTTTAAGGAAGCCGTTTTTCTATCTTTAAAGCATTAGAATAGAACTATTTAGACCGAAGACCTCACAAGTTTGGAAATTGCTGACTCACAAAACACAATACATTCAATTAAAACCTCTGTTAATGATGAAACATTACGCTTAAAAAAGAGTCTGTCACACCGACACTTGCAATAATTTTCTCGAGTGAATCGCACGTGTTCCAGCTTATAATGAGCAAGTTAGCAGCAAACAGCCACTCTTCGTTTGTAAACGTGAAATCTTCGTGATGGTTTGAGGTTCGTTGTTCGTCCAGTAATTCCTGAACGATGTTAGTCAATTTTGAGACGAAAATACGGTGGTTTTTCTCCGGATGATTTTGGTCGGTTCAATTCCTTGGAATAAAGAGTGTTGTCGTAACCCTGACGAAAGCGTTAATTACTTTTAGTAATTAAATTTATATTGCTACGTTTAACCGTCATGCTTAGAATCTGTAATGCAGCTCTGCAGAACTAAATAAGTTTATAGATTCCCATGCCGGTTCCAAAAATCTTGTATCAGATTCTAAGATTTCTCTCAAATACTAAAGTCGTTTATTCAGTTCTATTCACTGAATACTTGTTCAATAAACTTACTTGAAAACCTCCAAAGATTACGGCCTCCGGTTTATTTCAATTCCTTAAAATTGCAAGACGTTTTAGAAAATAATAATTTTAATATTTGAAAATTGGATTCAGGAGATTGCAGGTTACTTGCAAATACTGTTGTTGATTTCTTGCTTTAATTTACAGAATTTTACGGACATATTCTGTTGCTCGAAGAATTAAATGAAAAACTGAGAGATTAGAATCCTCAAAATCTCGTCAATCCATGTTTCTGTTTAAGTGTTGTTCAAATCATTCTCTTCCAAACTTCTTGAAGTCGTCTAAGGGCCAACCGTCGCCAATCACAAATCAGGCTAGCATTTCGACGGGCTTCCAGGGGCGTTGTTCGGATGAAGTGGTAAACGGCAGTAGTTTCCAATCTGCCGAGGTTTTGGACGGTTCTGTTAGTGTGGATTTCGGGAACGTCGAAGTCAAGAAGGAAGCTGCATCTGTTGAGGACTTGATCTTCAGACAGAGGAAATCGTCTGATGGGTGTGGACGTAAAATTGTGATTAAGTCGCTGAGGAAGTCTCCAGTTGAGATTCGCTCGTCCTCCAGCAACAGCATTGTCCTCCTGGTCGGAGACAACAGGGTGAAAACAAAACTACTGAAGCACATTCAGTCTCTTCCATGCGATTCCTCGAATCTTTCTGAAAACAAGAATAAAAATATCGAGCAGAAAGTGCTATTTAAGCAGAGGGACGGAAATACTCTGCCGGACAGAACAGGTTCGAGCAAATTGACCGCTTCTAAGTCATGCTTTTCTGACGAGTCACACGATTCGTTTATGTTTGAAAGTGTTGAAGCTGTTTGTATCGACCATGCTGAGCTCGTCCTCAAAAGAATCCCAATAAAACGAAGGATCAAAGTTGATGAGCTTCAAATAACAACTTTGATTTCAGAGCAACAGGAAAACGATCACTATTTTGATCTTCCGATTTGTTCTTATTCCAGAGGATACAACGACGTTCCTCAAGATCTTCCTTTGCTTTACTCCGCCAAAGAATCAGCATTAGAAGAGACTTTGGATGATTTGGAAAATCCTGAAGAACGAAGTTACTCTGGGAAGATACGCGAACAATCGTCAATCACATTCAATGATGTAGACTCTGACAAAGCAAAATTTCATTCAGTCCCACAGAATGGGGATGATCCAATTCAACTCGATATTGCTGAAAGCATCCAAGAACTTTGTGACGGAGATGGATGCGAGACTTCATTAAGTCAAACCGAACAAAGAGAAGACTTCAATCGCAAATGTTTGCCAGAAATTACAGAGGAACACGCCAAGTCAGAGATTGGCAAACAAAACGACCCGGAAGCCCATCCCTCGAAACCCGGAACTAACGTGATGGGAGTGTCAACAAAGGAAGATGAAGTGGAAGCCGCTGTGGTTGGCATTCAAGTGGTGTCTGGATCAGAAAATCTGAAAGATCAGGAAGGCCAGCGTTTGTGTAACAATTCATCTATCGACGTGATCTTTGCCGGAGAAACTGCTTCCTTTTTGGAAGAGTTCCTGCCCAGAGAAGGTTACACGAAACCATCTGAATTCACGCTCATAGGTGACCTACTGAGTCCTACTACGAGTGAAGATTCAATTAAGAATGTCGATGAGTTGACGACTTCCAATGACAGTCTCTTGTCAGATAAGTCGTTTGTTCAAACAGCTTTGAGGCCCTGCAGCTTTACAAATTCTCAAGTGATGTTTTCAAACAGTCCCGAGAGCGACACATCCGACGAATCCGTACGGAACAACTCTGGAAATAACTCCGTCACGGACTCGCTCCTGGAAAGTCCAGAGTCTCCAGGGGGTGGTTTGGATTTTCGACACTTTTACTCAAAGAGCTTGCCAAATCTTGACAGACAACCTTACGATAGCATGTCTTCCCTGAGTATCATTGAAGAATATTTTAATAGGTACATTATTGAATGTGGATCCAGTGACAGTGACAATGATAATCGTCATGGATCTCAAGTAGACCCGAAATCTGACGGCTCCTCTGAAAAATCAGACAATTCCAAAGTTTGTCTCGAAGATCAGAATCGACATCATTCTCTGGAGAAGTTGACTGAAATCTGCAAGAAATTCTCATCTACCTATTTGAACTTCTTACACTCAAGTCGTAGCGACCACGAGGCCGACAGCGCCGTGGATCAATCTCCCGAGAATCCGTCGGAGTCACCAGCAACTGATGCAAAAGGACAGGAAAACGACCATTCAGCTGCCGCCTTGTCGCACGGCGCCTTGGCTTTGTATGCGGCTATATTTCCAAATCCCGATTCCAAAGAATTTTCGCATGCCAAAACTCCTGCCAAGGACAACGATCGCGTGGAGGTCATTTCTTCCATAAAACCATCTTTAGCCGGAAGAAGCGTATCCCTTAGAGAAAGTCCCCTTCCCGGAGTCAAGAAAGTGCCAAAAAAGAAGAAAGCAGTGAAATTTGCAGATTCGTTCGGATTGGAGCTCGCCATTGTGCGATTGATCCTCAGCGGTGAGAATCTTTCTGACCAAGATTTCCAGCAGAGGTTCCCGTCATCACAAGGCAGCAGTGCTAACAACAGCAACAGCAATAGCAACAACAGCATTAACAACGTCGACAAAAGTAGTGACGACGGTCGTTCGAAGAGCACAAAACCCGTTGAAACGAGGAAAATAGTGGCCGCGTTCGTTCAACCTGACGAGTTCATGCAAAGAATGGAGGTATTGCGTTGTTATTGCGCTCATAAAAAATTATTTTTATAGCAAAACCTTTTCATTTAAAGGCGCAGAAAATAATACTTGAAAGCTGTCTTCCCGAAGAAAATTCAAGGTCGGTATCCGGCTGCATTCGCGTCAAGAACTTGTCCTACGAAAAAACAATCGTGGTGAGGTACACTCTGAACGACTGGCTGAGTTACAATGAGGCGTATGCGACCTACGTTTACGGCTCAAATGACGGTCATACGGACAGGTTTTCCTTCTCCGTCAAGTTACCGTCCTTCTTCGACGTTGGCTCCTCCATCGAGTTCGCCATCATGTACAGAACGATAGACGGAACAGAGTATTGGGATAACAATGGCGGGTGTAATTATCGCATGACTTGTCAAAGATGCTGAGGTTTCTTCGTTGTTTTGAGTTCACTGCTGAGAAAAAATGTATGGAAAGAGAGCAAGAATTGCTTCTGATGCAATACCATTAGGGCTAAGCAAGGAATTGCGTGCGAGAATGCATGTGTCTACACTTTTTCGGATTGTTAAGTTTAGAGCAGCTAAGATCATCATCTGTACATCTTTTTTGTTTTGAAATCTGTGATAGATCGGTCTTACCGGACATAATTACTTTTCGATTTACCTAAATCACTCTGACAATTCGCTTGTCTGCAAATCGTGATTTAGTTGATCAGAAATTGATCGTTATAAATATCATTTTCTTTCCAAAACGGACTTGGCGGTTACCTCATTTTGAGATAACTTAAATGTGATTTCGAACTTGAAATTAAATGTCGTGTAAGTAAACACTATTTAAGTTGATTTAATTGACACTTGCTGTCAGCGAATGACGGAATTCTTGGCTTCACTGGCATTTATTTTTACCTCGCGAACCTAAATGTTGCCATTGTTTTATTTCATGTGTACAGAAATTTTTGCACAGCTGAACGTTTTCGGAAAGGAGTTTATTAAATTTCAAAACGTTTTGTTTTCATATTCTGTGTCGAATGCCTAGAACACCTTTATTAACCACAGAGTTCTTATCATTTATCCCCCTTGATGTCTCCACATTCGAACATTCGCCAAATTGCAGATGCATCATAACATTATAACTCCCGGGGTGATTTTATCGACCATCAAAACACTATTTTTCAAAAGTTTAATGAGGAACTCGGGCTCCTTTTCGATCAGACTATTCGGTATCAAAACTCTGCTCTTCTGAGAGATTTGAACAGCGACATGTCAGCACAATCATCAAACCTTGCAGTCCAAGAATTCAGCATCAACAGTACCCAAAGTTCTTTGTACCCAAAGTTTACTCAACCGACAAGAATTACTTCAACGAGTGCAGTCATCATTGATAACATCTTTGATAAAGAGAATTTTGTGAAAATAATGGTGGACGGCATTTCTAATCAATTCCCCATCCATTTTGCCATCAGTGCCTCCAAACATGAACCTGTGTTATGTCAATTTGGTAATGGAAAAGCAAAAAAAGGTAATAAATGTAATATTTTACTATTTTAGAACTCTGACGGGCACCAAACAATTGCCGGACTCCTAGGCACTTGTTCCCCCTGCACTCCCTCTCTCGGCGGCCGTGCTCGAAGATAACTTTTACGGAAATTATCAAGTGGAACTGATTACTATGAATGTAATACTCAATTATTGTAATTGATAATTAGATTAATTAACAGATTTTTCACCCGGTCAATGAAAAGTTGCCATAAAAGAGCTCGGGACAATATTATCTTTTTATATTAATATTTCAATAACTTTTCCAGATTTTGCAAAATTAACGCTTGGAACGCTTTTCTATAACTTTGAAGGAATTTGATGGGAATGGGACAATTTATGAGACTGGCGAACAAGAAAAAGGTTGCTGACAATCTCGGGAGAAAGTCGGAAAGTTTCGCATTTGGAACTAAGTGGTGAAATAATTTTATTCGTTGTCTGAGTGGACAGTTCTGCTGCCTTGTAACAGGTTTATTTTATCGTTGTCAGAGTCAGCAATGCTACGTTTTTTTGAGTAGTTACGCATAGTATTGGTACAGTTTTAAAAGATTTCTTATTGGTTAATTTATTTTGGAGAAGGAGGCAGAAATTTTATTAACGTTTCGCTCATTCGATTAATTTGACTATTCTTTATGTTGAAAATGTTGTGTGTCACAAGGAAAGTGCACTGAAGTAGAGAGAACTGAAGAACTTCCAATTTTGCTGAATCAGTAGTTGCCGTTGTTATTGTCCCGTTACTTTTCTCACATCAATCAAAGAAGATAAAAATCTTTTTTTTTTGTTACATAATTATTAGGAAAATATTAATATTTACCTCGGAAGGATGCAACATGTCAAAGATCTTATGGCCTTCCTATCCTGTTCAGTTTACAAATTCAAAAAATGTTTTTATTTATTAAAAAATATTGCTCTGCTATACATGTAATTATAAAATTCTGAGAGTTTTAAATTACAATCTGAGATGTAATGTAATCCACCGAATCAACCAAATTTGTAAAAAATCACGTTATTCTGCAGCTGATTCATTCTTTACCCGCACAATTCTTTCAGACCTTCATGTTTTAATGATTGCATAGGTGATTTGTTTTCTTAACTTATTTAAACTAATGTGTATAAAATCTCGGATGAAGCTTTGTACTTTTTAGACTGAACCTCCAAGAGAGTATTAAAATAACAAATATGTTAAAAACAAATGGACTAAATTAATACAGACGAATTTCTAAAATTTTAAATTATTAACGCATGACAAAACTGCCATGTACTTTCAAATTAGAATTAATTGTTCCAAGAATAAATTTCGGAAGCAGATTTTAGTGTTTTTTTGGAGCTTACAATATGCCCGCAATGTGTTATTTAAACGGTCATAAACAATTCTTTAACGCCTGATATATATCTCGCAACAATCAACTTTGAATATTATTTGAATTTTATGGATATTGCCATCCCAAATAGCTGTTTATGGCATTCCTTAGGTCTTGCCGACTCAATGGCTAAAGATTATAGAATTACTCGTAGTAAAACTAAAGCCATAACTATTGTCCAGAGTCTGGAAGGTTGAATTGAAATTCTGTTTTAACAAAAGCCTTGTTTTGCTAAATGCTGGAGTTGCTATAAATGTATTGAAAAAGTTAATCATTTAGATTTTAAAGAAAACATTAAAGATGAGGAGAAAAATGATGAAAGCTGCTTCATAGAAATCAAAAAACGCCGCCGCAATTCTCTGCACATCATTCGACAGAAAATAAATGATGGTGCCCAAGAACCCACAAAACGAAAGAGATTTTCCAATAAAAATGCTGGCAAGAGTAATAAAAAACTCAAAATTGCTTCATCCATTCAAGGTAATTATTCTTATTTTGTGCTTGACAAGCACTCGATTAAAAAAATAATTAGAGAGTTTATTTTGAATTGCATGAATTAATTAAATCTCTGAATAAATTACCACTTTAGTTGATTTGGACTTAATGCCATTTCAAATGAGAAAGTTATGCCTTGAGATTATCAGAACTGTTCACGATTTGATGCAGTATTTAGTTCCGATTTGATGACCGGTCAAACAGGGGATTAATAAATGCTTTATTCGTATAAATGATGTTTTTGTGTTGAAATAACCTAAAATAAAACCTTAATAAATATTTTGAAAATAACCCTTATCAGTCACCAAGTGAACCTCGACTGAATAATATTTTTCTTAATGCGAAGCTTGCTTTAATAACTTTTTATATACACCTTTTTTGTTTAGAGTCGTCCCCTCCAGACACGTCCACGACCGAAGAACCGGAAGAGAACCTCTCCGACATCTACCGCAACAGGCTTTGGAGGCAGCAAATGCCTGTGCCAGTGAAGTTTGAAACCATCCCCGAAGAAGGAGAGGTCAAGAGGGTCTCCAGGAAAGAGTTCCGGTTCATCGACTTCTCGGATGCCGTCTATCCTTTCAAGGCGAAGCGGCGACTGAGACGAGCCGCCAAGAACGGATGGAAGAAAATAACAAAGAAGAGGCTCAAGGAGTTGGATGAAATCCTAGCGAAGGTCCTGGAACGGGACGACTCCGAAGGATGATCAGCGAAGGTTTTGTTTCTGCAGCCCGACCATAAAGAAACCACTTGTTTTAATATCTTGTTGTGAATATGAATTTTTTATAAAACGATGTTTCGTGCCGGCCATTCGTCGGCAGTTCGATCGTCTTTTGAAATGTTCGATCGACTCGTAATTACCGAGAATCTGTTTTCCTTTTCTATCTATCAGGTTTTATTGGCTCGTCCGTGCTCCGCCTTTCGCCCCTCGGGGTTTCCAGGTGGAAATATGGGCTGAGTTTGTTTCCATTTAATTTTTATGTGAAAGTAATTTACATGGAAATTATTTGATGGCTGGTGTGAATGTAAAAAAAAGACCAAAATGGAGGAATTGGCATTCGCTAGGCGTCGTTTTTTGTTGACCTGTATATTTTTTTATCGACCCGGAGTTCATCCGAGGTGATTTTAATGACATTTAGAAGAATCATTAAAAAGTCACATAATTTCGTTTACATTCTTCCTGTTTTATGCGAATCTTTTACTCGTGGATCGAGAGGAGTGTCGTTTGTAATCTCCACTGGTTCGAAATCATCCACCGGAAGCGCTTTGCCGCCTCCTATATCACCTCGGCTTCTTCTCCTGAAATGACCGATGACATCCGTCATTATTCTTCCACCTCCTACCTTTAAACTCCAGGCGTCGAGGATCCCATCATCACTCGGAGGAGAGGGATGAAGATGACTTTATTTCAAGGTGAATGGAAGTCCGGTGATCCCGAGTTTAAAGATTGCCAGGGATCGGTTTTGTGAACTTAAAAGAAGTCAAAGCTCCCGAAGACGTCGCTGTGGAGAGGAGCACTCCAGATGGAAAGCTTTCCAAGTGGGAATGTGGCGTCTTTTCGACTGTAAGAGTTGGAACATGAACGATAAATAGGTCCGTTCGCTTGCTTTCGGCCTTCATGTTGCCAATCAATGTGACAAATCCTACGGGGGATTCGTGTTTCAATCGTCTGATCCAATAAGGCGCGAGTGACCTGACGTGCGAACAATATTTCATGCTTAGACGAAATGACGAGCAAAAACAGCCAGCGTTTTTAAAGTATTTTTCAAGTCATAAATAATGTGAGTGACGTACTTAATTTAGAATAATAATGAGAATTAGGAAATAAAAAAAAAAGGCAAATAATCTCTCATAATTTGTTTGCACTTGCAACTAATAGACAAAACTTGTTTGGCATTAATTATATGTTTAACCCTCGCTGAAGTTAGTTAGCAGGCAAGACCATTACCAGATGTTGTTCACGCGAAAAGTGCTTTCTGTCGTATATGTAATAATTTTCTCCAGCACATCGGTAGCTCAATAGAAGAAATGGTTGCATCAATGAAACTGGTGTGCGCAACAAGGTGATGGTGAGAGCACACACGCAATTATTTTCATAACAATGCACGGACGAGATGGCGAGCTGGGGAGGGTAGCGCACGTGTGGGGCGAACGAATAACAAGAAGGAAAAGATGCGCCAGCATATGACTTTCCGAGAAACGGGCATGTACGTTGAAGCGCAGTTGAGTACAGGAAAATGTTAGCATCCGATGATATCGAAAAAAAGGTTAATTTTGTTTTCTTTTGAAGCTTTCTATTGCCGGAGAGAAAGTCAATAATTAGAACAAAGACGATGGCTGAACTAGAGTCTGATGAGCAACTTTGTTGAGAGCGCATGCGAGTGAGTGAGTGAGCCTTGCATAGTTTCGCAAGATGCTACCCGCAAAGGATGACGTCAAAAAAGCTCTGGCTTCTAATAATAACATATCCGAGCTACTATCGATTATGGAAACTGTAAGACCAACGTTTGGAAGTGAATTCGCAGTCCCCGTCATCATCGTGACTTTTTAAGAGCATGGACACAAAGAAACATAATTTCATTTCTTTTATCTACGCCCACTCCAGTAGATACTCGACTTTGTGTTTACACTGATCTTCAGGTTGAGGAGAGAGAAGCCAAGTCTGATGTTTATGGAGTCAGAAACCTGCAAATGCTGCCGGGGAGGCATCGGTAGTCGAGCGAGTTCAGCGACACTTCAACGTCCGTCACAGGCTTATGACCGCTCCCATGACGTTGCAATGGAGTCACTTTCTGCAAGAGGACGCTTCTGACACGTTAGCGGACTTGTAATTGAAATGCACAACTCGTCGTCAGCTTTGTTGTTACGTCTGCACGTCTCAGAAGGATTTAAGAGGACTCTATTCTCGTGACGCATCGATATCCGATATTGTGCTCTCATCGATGCCAAGATCGAAACGAGAAGCGAAAAGCAAGCTCTCTAAACGAAGGTGAGCCAACAAACTTTTTTTTTTTATCGGAATTGTTGGAAAATATCGCTTAGCACTTGATGTCAGTTGTTGTTGAGTTGCAATAATGTATGACGTCAGACCAGCTGGAAATCAAGGATATCCTAGAAATTAGAGCAGAAATTCTGAACATCGTATACTCTGAAATGAAGGCCAATGCAAGCTCTCAGGAGTTCCTAATATTCTTAAAAACATCGATTTCCAATGAGCAGCTCCTTGGAAGCAAGGATGTTCTGGAAAGTCCATAAAAGATGAACAAGCGATCCTCTTCTCCAGGTGCGTAGCATCTTCCAGCAGAGATCCGTGACTTGGCGCTCACTTAAGAGTAATTTGCATCGAGTAGAGTCGGACTTGGAGATAAGAAAGTTTGACAGAACTTAAGATATGATATAGAAGCTCTCATTTCCACTGAGAACACTTAAATATCTCGAGCTGCGCATTTTCACGTTTCTACGAGTCGACTGCCTACTACGACTGCCTGTACTCTTAAAGTTTGAGTCTTGCTGGAGCAATTTTAGAAAGAACACAATTAATCAACAGTTTTTGACAGGTCCAAATGGCGAATCAATAGATTGTTGTTTTTTTTTCTACGCTCCACCACACACACACACACACACACTGTGGCTAGCACCTGAGGCTCGTCTCATTTTGAAAAATTGGCCAACACATGTTGAACTCTTAAATCGACCTGCAGCCATGTTGTGCCTAAATGCAGTGCAGAGCGAACTTGATATGCCGATAGTTCTATTTTTATAACTCGATTTTTGTTGTTGTTGTTGTTCTAATTTTAAATTCAGAAATTTCCAAATGTGGATCCAAACATCTAGGACTGGAAATATTTGCTTGAAATCGAAACAGGACATCTGAGACCATTCGCATGGACTTCGTCAATCACCTGGAAGAAAGAAGCTTTCACGTGGATGAGATCTGATGCCCATCTACGACCCACAAGCCCTCGAACAATTCAGAAAGGCAGCCACCGGCGGCAGACCGTCCGCCAGGAGTTTCTCCGTCGATGCCTGTCCCGCGTTCCCTACGGCATACAGAAGGGCTCGATCCCCATCCCTAAGACCCAGTTCGCCTAGTTCATCTCTAAAAGAAAGCAAAGCAACGGGTGGCAGTTCTGGCGGCGAGAAGAAATCATCTCCCATCCCATGGCTAGTTCAGCACCTGAAAGAAGACATCCAGAACATAGTCTTCGGTCAGTTCCACAACTCACAGGAAGACACGTCTGTCAAACCTGACCCGAAAATTCCAAAATCTCGGCGAATGAGCAGGAGCAAGGGCGGGGATTCGTCGGAAAAAGGCGAATCTTCAAGCAGCGACAAGGACGGTGAGGCGTCACAACCAAAGCAGTCGTCTCATCAGATTCAAACCAAGAGTTTTTTGGACTTCTCCCAGAATTTCCACCCCAATTGCCAGCAATCTTCCATAGGAACTCACCACATGAGCGGATTCATAACCTCGTGTCAGTCCGGAGCTAGGAATTCAATAGAGCAACGCATTCCCCCCATTTTGTTGGAAAAGGAAGAGGATGACTACGACGAGGAGGCAGACGACAGGATTACAAGTCAGAGGAGTTCAGAAGTCGACACGCCACTTCAGAAGGTCACTTTTGGACTTGAGTTCTCGAACGAAAACGAAACTGCCTCGCGCAGGTTTGTCGAAAAGCTTGTCTGAGGAATTTCTTCATTAGATTCAATTTCTCTTCATCAGTTTTTTTTGTGTTTTTGTGTTTTTGATCTATGATGATGTTTTGGCGATGATGGGTTTTGGTGCTTCTAATAACAGCCAGAAGATCCCTGAGAAAATTCTCAGGAGTCGCGAATTAGAGAAATTAGTTGGAAATGTTGGCTCAAAAAAATGCTCTCAAAACGGCATTAGTTTTAATGGACTTTGAATTTTTCAAAAGATATTCAAATCTCTCGATCAAAGATTTTCAAACTTCTTTTCGGAGTCTCGAAATTCTCAGACGAGATTTTTATGGAGAAGATTTATATTTTTTATCAGGAGCGTAATTTGGTTACGCAATTCTGGACTATGTTCGTTGAGGTGTCCTTTCCTGAGAGGGTAGCACACTATGTCCTTGGGACGCATCTTTACCACTGTCAGCTGGTGTCTGTCTCGAGAAGTTATTGCGGTCGTGATGATGACGACGACGACGACGACGATGACGACGATGATGACGTCGATTTTGGTCATGATGATGCTTGTGACAATGGTTGGACGGTGATGATGATGACGGCGATGCTGTCGAGGTTACATTGGACATGTAAGCTTTGATAGAATGCAACGGACAGTAAAACAAAGATCAAAACACAAAAACTTAGATTGGTGCCTGACTAAATAATCAAATAATCAACCCACCGGTTGATCGAATTAAAGTTTTTAGTGACTTAAAGAATTGCATCGATTATCCAGTCTTTACTATCTTCCATCAATTTGTCAGTTCAATCACATCAATCAGCCAATTATTTGTCAGTTACGTCGACATGATTTGTCAATGCACTCAATACAAATGTCGGTTTCTCAGTGAAAAGCGTAAAGGTCTTCAACGAAAGACGAAGATGTCGAGATTGGCAAGTGCCCTCAGGCGTCTGCTCTGCGCGGAGGAAAGGATTCAAGGTCGAACCAATGGAAAAGTTCCGGGATCATCTTAGCGTCACTGGCAGCTTTTCCAATTGCGTGATCGCAAAGAACCTCCGAATTCCAATGGAAATAACCCCGTAGCATCGACGGCTTAGTGACATTAAGCACTCGCAATTCACGCACCTGTGCGCTCAATTTTAATTGGCAAACGAGGGAGGATTGACGGCTCGAGTGAGAGATGATTGAATGAGAGATGACGGCTCACTTTTTTGTGTCCATTGGGGAGTGAGTGGGTGACTGGGTAGGTTGGGTGGAGTGGAGTGGGTTAATTGTTCTTGGCAGGGGAGACTGGAATGAGT
>MPNW01000322.1:0-34249 GCA_011800805.1 Hirudo medicinalis
TAATAATAATAACAACGATAATAATAATAGTAATAATAACATTAACAACAAATAATAATAACAATAATAATAATAATAATAATAATAATACATTCAAAATGTCTTATGATATTTATAACAATAGCCAGTGACACTATTTAGTGACATTAATAAAAAATGTTTTGTGAGATTAATACAAATGCCATAACACTGAATTGATGATTCATGTCGGTATTTGAGACATTGTATCGGTGATTGAACATCTGCATTTGTATAGCGCCGAGGTTGGTTTCATTCATTCTTACTAATATGAATTGTATCCATCCATTCATTCGTTCGTTCGTTCGTTCATTCATTCATTCGTTCATTCGTTCATTCGTTCATTCGTTCATTCGTTCATTCATTCATTCATTCATCCATTCATTCGTTCGTTCATAATTCATAATTGCGTCGGTGATTGAAAATCTGTATTTGTATAGCGCCGAATGCGATTTCATTCATTCTCACTAATATGAATTGTATCCATCCATCCACTCATTCATTCATAATTAATTTAATTATAATAATAATAAAAACAAAACTAACATACAAATGAATACAAATTAGCATTTATTATAATACATAAATTAAAATACAAAACTATTATTAATATTTGTTTTGTACCTTGATCGGCTCCCTGTCCAGTCTCTGTTCAACAATGGAGAGTGTATAGTTGAGCCTGTAACCTCTGCTGTCGAAGGAGACGTACCCTGTCACCCCACTGAAGTTGACCTGAGGGTAACCATCCATCTATCAATTCACCTATTCATTCATTTATACATCCATCCATCCATCAATCAATTCACCTATTCATTCATTTATCCATCCATCCATCCATCCATCCATCCATCCATCCATCCATCAATTCACCCATCCATTCTTCCATCCATCCATCCATCCGTCCGTCCGTCCATCCATCCATGCATCAATTCACCTATTCATCCATCCATCCATCAGTTCACCCATCATCCGTTCATCCATTCAATTATTCATCCATCAATTCATGCATTTATTCATGAAGGCATCAATTCATCAAGTTCTCATCCATCCATCCATTAATCCAGGTATCAACGAGTTCATCTATGCAAGCACCCGTTCATCCATCCACTCATCCATCCACCCACCCATCAACCCATCCATCCATCCACCTACCCATCCACCTACCCATCCACCCACATATCCACCCATCCATCCACCCACCCATCCATCCGACCTTATGGAAACTCTCCAGTATGGTAGGGTCAGTCAGGGATATCCTACTCTTGGACAGCCTGCAGTTGCTCGTGGTGCTCTGACTCCTTGTGTTGACCTTGGCGAAGGGCTTGGTGTTCCTCTGAACTGCGTTATGGAGGCCGCTGACGAGGACCGAGACGGCGTCGATGGTTAAGGCAGCGTCGAGCTGGTGGGTGGGTAGGGTAGGGTAGGGTAGAGGTGGATGTAGTAGAAATTGTGGTTAAATTATTGTTGATTATCGTTTATTGTTATTATTATTATTGTTATTCTAGTAGTTAACTACCGATGGTTAACTGATAATTACGATAATGACTGTAATGATGACGATGATGGTGATGATGATGATGATGATGATGATGATGATGATGATGTGTGACGAGGATGTCGACGACGACGATGATGATGAAAAAGATGGTGATGATGACGACAACGATAACTGCGACGATGACGACGATGACGATGGCGGTGATGATGATGGCGATGATGATGAGGAGGAGGAGGAGGAGGAGGAGGAGGATAGTTGACTCTTTTTTTGATGGGTAATTTGATTAGGCGATCAATATTTAATACGTGTTCATTTTCAGATCCATTAGCGTTCACCTTTTTGAAAATATACATTTGTATTGCATGATGACGATGTTGTCGATGACGACGACGACGACGATGATGGCGATGATGGTGATGGTGATGGTGATGCTGCTGATGCTGATGCTGATGATGATGACGATGACGACGACGATGAGGAGGATGATGCTGAATATGATTGTAATGATGATGACGACGACGACGATGGTGATGATGCTGCTGCTACTGCTGCTGTTGATGACGACGATGTACATTATGTATATTATGTAGTCATTTATGTAGCGCCAGATTTTGAAAAATAAATTATTAAGTGATCATCATCATCATCATCATCATCATCATTGCGAATCTAGTAAGCCGCCAGTAAATCATCAATTTCCATTCAAGTAATTTTGTAATCAGCAAATAAATGATTATAATTTTGTTCATCGCATAATCACACCGATCATCCTCCGACATCATGGTCTCTCACTGGCACTGATGATTGAAGATACTTTGAAAGACAAATAGTTCGCTATCAGACGAGAAACACGATACAATGGACACGCCCCAGCATCGCCCATGGTCGGCCAGCAATTTATTTTTGTTATTTTTCAGATTATAATTTCCCAAATTTTCCTCGTGTGAAATCACTACGATCATTCAATATTAATGTGGAATAGTTTTGCAGATTATAACTTATCATGTTATAACTTGTTAAATATTTTAAAAGGGGATTTCCCATCCATCCATCCATCCATCCATCCATCCATCCATCCATCCGAGCATCCATCCATCCATCCATCCATCCATCCATCCCCCTAGATTCTTTCAATCGTTTAACGTCCGACTGAACTCCTTCAATTTCTCTTCTCGCTTCGCTGAACTCGTCTCCGATAATTTTTCAGCTGGGATGGTGATGACGACGACGGTGATGATGATTGTGATGACGACGACGGTGATAATGATGATGATGATTGTGGTGATCTGAGTGATGAATACGTAGGAAACAAGCACAACGTCCTCCGACACATTCTTTCAACTAGTTCATTACAATTAGCAGTGCATTCTGATGCATTCAATTATTTTATGCAATGTAATTGTTAATGTCATTATTATTATTACTACTTAAGTTTTATTCATTCTTTGAAGTCTTTTTGAATTATTGACAAGTCTATATTCATTTTGCACACCATCATTATCATCTCCACCAAGTATATCTTGCTCGTCCCACGCACACGGCGCCACTCACACCCACCCAGCACAGCAATTAATCTCCCCAAATTACTCTCCCATAAAGAAAGTCGATGACGTCAGACGATAGAATGATTGACTCTCTGGTCATTCTGTACTGACGTCACGATCAATCAAAGATGTCAACATGCTTGACAACCATCAATCAAACTTGTTTCCAAGGACGCTCAGAACTGCGAAACTTAGGAAGAGGATGCGTGCTTAGAGAGATGGTGTGATGGTGTGACAAACGAGTGTAAAAGAATTTCATGGTTGAATAAATTAATTAATTTAAACATTAAACCACCCACTTCGACATCAATTCATCGAATTAATTGAATTCCTTCACTTTTCCTTCTTTCCTTCCAGGTTCATTTTTTCACAGTTTTTCATCGGCGGAATTTTTCGTTCCAAATTGTGAGTTGTTGTTGTTTTCGTAACACATTATATCATATTTTATAATATTATAATATTTATTTATTACATATAGCTATATTAATAAATATTATAATCACCACTAATAATTATTAATATTATTATAAAATATTATTCCGACCATAATAATATTTATTATTAACTAATTTATCGTTAATCAAATTATTTAATTAGATGAATGTTTGTCAGCCGTGAATGATGTGCTCAATGATGTTGTCTGTGTCTGTGGATGTGTCTGTGGATGTGTCTGTGGATGTGTCTGTGGATGTGTCTGTGGAGACGTAACAATTGTGTGCGATCGATTGAAAGAAAATAATTTTATTCCTTCGTTCAAGTTCATTTGATTCCAGTTCAATGATTTAACATGTTTAAGCGTTAAAGTTGCACAAACATCAATGCACAACCTTCTCCATACTCACACATTCGTCCACACATCCACACATCCACACATACGTACATACACACATACACACATACAACCACTAACACAAACATCCATACAAGCATCCACACGTCCTTCCTTGCATCCATCTATACATCCATGCATCCATGCATCCATCCATTCGTACATCCATCCATTCATCCATCCTAGTAATTATTTGAAAGCGATGAAATCTTCTTTCAGTCGAGAATTTTTTTCTAAACGTTTGCATGCAAAAGTACGGAACCTCAAAATGGCAATTAATTATTCACTGAGAGGAGAACCCTTGCGACGTGTGGACAATCAAGCATGCATACAAATGAGCCTCATAGACCCCCAAATCTTCTCCTCTGAGACCAATTCGTGCACTCAATTGTCGAAAAGTTGACCGCTTTTAAAATTTATTACCATTAACACCTATTCTTAAGAGCCAGGGTCGCAAGGATTTGGGTTGGTGGACGAGTGAATGAATGAGTGAGTGGGTGAATGAATGAATGAGTGGGTGAATGAATGAGTGAGTGGGTGAATGAATGAATGAGTGGGTGAATAAATGAATGAGTGAGTGAAGGAACGAGTGAGAGAATGTGAACTTTTTTAGTTCAAAAATCTCAAGTGATGATGAGAGTGCGAATGAGTGAAGCAGTTGATGATGGAGCTCTCATTTGGTTGGAGTTCCGTGCACGCCTCTCCAGTGACAAACACGTCAATAAAATATTCGCATGTCGCTTCATTTTTGCTCATTCAGCTCGTGTCAAGGAAGAGAAAAATCAAACAAAATCTCATTTAAATATCAATTCCTAGAAGTTATGAATACAAAATGATTGGTGACACCAAGAAATTATCTTCGATTTATCTGGAAAAATTAAATTAAATTTTAATTAAATTAAATGATGTTGTTTGAAATGTCAGTTGCAGCCATCATGGTAGTGGTTTGCATTGCATTCCTTGTTGGGGCGTTCATTTTCCTGGCTGGTCTTTGCTACATCAGAAAGTTAGTGGGCTTGTTAAATATTCTCGATACGCATTATAGTGTAGCATTTGAATCAAATGCAATTCACCGATCGCATATCTAAATAAAATTGCAAATTTTTTGAGTATTTTGAATTTCCAAATTCAATTCCTTTCGCGAATTCTTAGGCAACGGAGAATTCTGCACACGAAGAAATTGCAGATGATTCAGGACAGGTGCGAACCGTACACCTGCAAAGGCGATAAACTTCCACAAGAAGTGGACTTCCTACCCCATGGTGACTGTCAGTTCCCCCAGCATCAGAATTTCGACGCCAGCGAAGAAAACGACTACGCCTACGTCGATGAGTTGTTGCAGGTGCACAACGACGTCCCACAGAACCAACAACAACAACAACACCAGCCTGATTTACCCAAGCAAATCCCCCCTCCTCCTGTCTCCAACTACAAAACCCCGGCGCAAGCCTTGAAGACGTGCATCGAAGTGGAACAAACACAATATCCGAAACCTCAGTTGGTGCAACAACAGTATCAACAACAGTATCAACAACAGTATCGGAACAACAACAACAAGTGTCAAGACGAAGAAATCGTCCCTAGTTTCCCACAAGTTGTACACCTCAGCGAAGTATCACAACGCAAGGACTACAACTCTGGTCCGACTATTTTTAAGAAATGTTGAGACAATCCTTAAAATTTTCACTTGTACATAGTATAGGAGGAGTGTGTACAGTGTTCTTTCTGTGGCTACCTGACTAATAACTCGTTCCTTGTTTTATTCGGCACACGGGAACATTTCCTACTTTGTTTTAAGAGCAGACTTAACTCGACAATAAAGATTTCAAGCGACGATTTGCTTTGTCAGTAGATTGAATGTAGTTTGTGAATATTGTTTAATACGAATAACTGACTGCTATCGTCCAGTTCTGCTTGGCTATAAACAATTGTCGCTGATAAGAAGGGCTGAAAATGTCTTTGGAATCCTATTCGGAAGTTTTTTTGGAAAATGAAGTCAAGGTAATGAAGATTGTCAGTTCAATTATTTCCACAACTCATTCGATTAAATTTAAAATCTTTCCCTTAAAAATGAATGCGTCATGGTTTCAACTCCTGAAATAATCGGCTTCTTGAGCAGCAGGTGCCGGGCTCGAGTACCTCGTTTGCGGCTGATTCATCGTACCAGGACAGCATTCCTTGTTCTGGAGATTCTCTCTGCCATCCATTGACCATTTACAAGGGATTCCTCGTGTGTTCAGGCCTGAACGACGCATTCTTCCTTCCATCTCCAGGGGAGAAACCAGTATCCACCTGGGCCATCCTTCCACCCATAGCAAATGACTTCTCAGAACAAACATCTCCCGATTCAATTTCTAGTCCTCCTTGCCAAAATCTTCAGGCCTACTCGAATCAGCTTCTATTGGAACGCCTCAGGACTGAATTATCACCTGAAGGTATCGCAAAGTTGCTCGAGAGCCAAGCGTCTCAGGACCAAAATCAACTGAAACCCCCCACTCAGGCACTGGGATCGAAAAAGAGGAAGAATTTCAAGCCTTATAAGAGTCCTTCCCCTGATGATCCAAACTTTTCTGGGCTCCAAATAAAGATGAATTATAAGCTCAAAGGGGGGAAACTTGACTTCTGCGCGGCTCACAAATTCTGGTAAAAATTCTGTTTCAATCCATCAAAACCAATTAAATGGAAATATTTTTAAAAGCTGAGAATCCCCATTTAAAAGCAAATTTTCAGGAGATTGTTAAAATTTGCCGGAGCATCGTGCGATTGAAGCGACATAATTGGTTCAGAAAATAAAAGTCGTTATGAAAATGACATTTTCTTGAATGCATCCTTTTAGCATTTATTCAACTACAAAAGTCTTCACTGCGTAAATTTTCAAGCATAAATCAGAGGGTCAACCATTCTTTCGTGAACAAACCAAGTCGAAACATCTCTTCTTGCTATCAGAAAAACTAATGGCCACATTATGCAGATGTTCTTTCAAGAAGTTCTTAGAAGCCCGAGACATGCATGCATCCTTGTCCTGTCTAAGATTTCGTTTTTTGCCCTCAAGAATGGCAATTAGATTTTCTCCGTTCCAAATTCAATTGAGTTTATCATCTTTGATTTGTCATCCCGACCATAGCTGAGAGCGCACATCTTTGTTGCAGCGTTTAATTAATATTTGAAATTTATAGTTTTTTTTGTGCTAAGGAACAAATTTTGTAGGAAATAAAAAAATGTAATAAACTCACGAATAAAAAATGAAAATCCTTCCTGAAAGTAATCTTAAAGATCATTTAATCTTTTCACTGAAAAGATTTTTGCTGAGTAATGAATTTTTAGAACTTGCATGACTCTAACTTAGAAATTGGACACAATAAACACATCGAAGAGCATAAAGGCTCGTACGTTGCACTACACGCCCCACTCGTGGGCACTTTGGAATTTCCTCGAATAAATTTTGTAAAATTAAGAAAATCCAAATGAAATAAAAGGAGCATTTGGTTGCTTATTTCATTTCAGCAATGTTCCTAAAGAATCAAAGAAATCCCGGTCCCGTAAAAGCGCAGTTTACGACAGCCAATCAGACAGCGATACCAAAGACCCCCCAGTGAGACTGCCTCCACCAAAACAGGGTTGGAAGTCACACTGTGAGTCCATTCAACTTGATGTCAACAAAAATAACATTAATTAATGTTAACTTAATATTAATAATAAACTGACAAGTATTACTTATTAACTTATCCACTAGCAACAATACAATTTACAAAGACGTGGTGCTATGCATCATTTGAGCACTGATTTCTAATGGATATTCGTTATTCAGATTATAATTATGTTAACCACACCAGATGCCGGGAAGGAATGCGCTTCGTGTGGGGTAAGGAAAACGCCCTTGTGGAGGGATGCTGAAGATGGAACACCGCTATGCAATGCTTGTGGCATCAGGTGATTTCATATAACTTATCATGCTGTCACTCATTCTACTATTCTCGTCTTAGAATTTCTTGGCATGAATTGGATTATTGTGGCACTAAATTAATATTTTTATAGCTCAGAATTACATGCAATAGTAATGATACATTCGAGTGGAAATAATTGGCAACAATAATTAATTAAACTTTATCAGAGGTAATAAAATGTTGTTGTATAATTACGTTGTTATTACCTCTGATTAGCTTGTATTAATTAATAAATTTTGATTGCACTTTTAGTCAAAACCTTTCCATGTGTCTGACGTCAACTTATTAGTCATTGTTATCAGTGTGATAAAAAATATAACATAGAAATATAACAAATACCGATTATGCTTTCAACCAGATACAAAAAGTATCGTGTACGTTGTACAAGGTGTTGGAACATTCCGAGGAGGGGGCTGAAGCCAACGTGGAAGTGTTTGAGGTGTGGGAAGCTCTTTTGAACCCAGCCAGACGATCCTTGTCAACGGAGATTCTTTAGTTTGGAAATGGAACCGTTTCTATTTTACGAGCGAAATGATTGATTTTTTTTGTGTCAATCAGCTCTCGATCAACCCCTGATCGGAAGGAACTATTGTCCTCAGAGATTGATGAAGAAAGCAAGGGCATCGATGAAAATGGTGTCGAATCGCTTGTTTAAAGATTTTGTTGAAAGTTTTATTAAAACTTTATTTTCGTTCGTCGATTTGAACCTGTTTGGTATTGCCAAGAAGATTTTCAGGCAGAAAGTATCTGATTATGTCAATAAAACGTCTAAAACAACTCATTGATTTTTCTTTTACCTAAGTTTTGTAGCAAAAATTACAGAAAATAAAAAAATAACGCAGTAATCTAACATAAGTTATTGTCAGCAAATAAATTGGCATTAATTTGATAATATATTTGTACGTGATATGTCAAACACTTGACATTAAACATTTGACTTTTTGCGATCATAGAACAATAAAATTTGAAAATTTCGTTTATTAACTATTGAAAATGTAAGAAAATTAATCATAAAAGCTTGTCAATATAATAAGAATGATAATAATAACCGCTGTAATAAGTAATAATTAAAAATAAGAATAAACATTAATTATAAATTTTAACTTGACAAACAATATTTTACACAATAAAATCATCAAATCAAATTAATGTATTAGTGTGAAATGGCAAGAATTGGTTGCCATAGCAAAAAAACGTAATAAAAATGTAACTTCTACGAAATGAGAGCGACGTTGGTTGACATCTTTGCCGATGGCGTTTTAACGATTGTTGCTGCATCAACCATCCTTAAGAAGGACAACTCCTGCTGAAGACTGATATATTTCTTAGAATAATGTAGTGGATGTTTTAAGAAATAAATTAATCTGTTAACAACAACAAAATTCTTTCTTATTGGGAATGGGGAAATTGAGGAAAAATATTGGAGATTTGTAGAAATTGCACAGAAACCGAGGATGGTTCGAGAAAGCCATAAAATTCGATCTTTCTAATTTCCTGCTTTGTTCATTTCCGTTTGCAAAATAAATTAAATAACGATCCGATTTGAGCTAAAAAATGTCTTTTTCAGGCACGTAATAAATAAGTTAACATTGTGAAAAATGTTTCTTTCGTAAGTATTAGGAAGAGGTTTTAAGGATAATGGAAAGAATTTTTAATGAGGGTAATGATGGAGTTTTAGCTTAAGATTAAAGACATTTCTTTAAATTTCAAGATTTAATTTCTCGCACATTACAAATTAAACATGTTGATGTATATTCCAGTTATTAACAAGAGGACAACATTTTGTCGAACTATCCAAAAATTAACTAACGACCTTAGTTTTCTTATCAGTCTCAAAGTTAAGCCTTACGATTGAATATTATATTTATTTATGGCATTAATATTACAATTAACTTATGGAATGAGAAATAAAATAGTATGATATAAGTTAAAGTGTGTTAAACTTATTCTCAAACGAATAAACATGCTTAAAAATGATTAAATTTTTGTTTGTTTTTTTATCAATAAAATTCAATTTCATTGTTTTCATTGGATGCATGGATACATGTGTTTTAGGTTCATGTATTCATAGAGATCTGTTATGTTATTAGCGGAATATTTAACCGTACCACGGTAGGGATTAAATTATGGATCGCATAAATGTTTGCCTCGGAGACAACGATGCCACCGTTCCGTCATTGGTCTCCTTCAAACCCCTCTTCATCGATACCATCGAAATAACTTTTTCTGATGCTCCTAAAGATAACAGTTTTGATTTGAAATTTTTCGAATCTACTGATGTTTTAAAGTTAGATGACAATTTGCAATCAACTGATGAAAACAGTGCTGGACCCGTTGGTGACTCGGGACAGTATTCAGTCCTTGAGTTTCCAAATGCCTCTGCTAGTGAAGGAGACAGAAAATTAATGAATTTTAGTTATGGTCATGGGGACAATATTCAACTATCTGCTAGTCAATTTTGCAATCAAGGTAATGAGAAAATTCCCTATTTTATGGAGGACGAAGATGATACTGTGGCAATAACATATGGCAAGGCCTTGGAAAATCTTTGTAAAGAAGAAATATTGTGGAATTACTCAAGCTTTATATCCTCAGAAAGTCAAAAAGATGTATCTATTCTAAGAACTTTGATTAATTACATTTTTGGTCATACCAAGTTATCAGAAAGCCTTCAGGATGAAAAAGATTATGTTTTGTGTTTGTCAAAAATTTCCTTTGATAATTCATCAAAACTTCATTTTCTAATTCTAAAAGAAATTTTCAAAACTCTCCTCAAAAGTCCCACATGTCCTCGATTTGGAGAACACTGGGAAATTGTTGGATTCCAAGGGAATGACCCAGCTTCTGATTTGAGGAGTGGAGGCATTTTGTCACTGTTGCAGATTCTGTACATGATCTCTGATGAAAAATTTGGATTGATAGCAAGAGACATCTTTCAACTATCGAGAGACAACATTCAGGAGTTTCCATTCTGTTCTGTAGGAATAAATTTGACAGTCATCTGTTTGAAGGTTTTGAGAAGTGGAGTCCTCAATAAGGAATTCAATGAACAGAAAGAAATTCTTGGGCTGCTCAATGAGTTTTATTGCTCCCTCTTTTATGAGTTTTATTCTCAGTGGAAACTCAAGAAAAAGAAAATAATTGAATGCAGTCTTACTTTGGGTTGCATCGAGAAGAAGGCACTCAAACGCCCCTGCAGATTGATGAGAGATTACAAAAAAGTTCTTAGAAAACAATCGAGTTAAATATGTGTTGATTTTAAGTTTAAAGATCAATAGATTTATTTTAAAATTGATGTAAATATTTTAGATATTGCAATATATTGCTATGAGGTCACTGCTGTATTTGGTGATAACGTTAGGTTCGACATCTGCAGAGCTGCAAAATTTAATAACTGTAAATTTAATAACATTAATACATAAAAGAGTCGGTTTAACCTCTGTAAAGTTTTGTGGTTGTTTGACAGCTCTTAGAAGCACATAATTGTACTTATTAAGCGCGGCTCGTCGGCTGGGAGTCGTCGCGTGCTCGTGTAGTAGTGGGATCGCATCCGTGAATGGACAACGGTCCTCAGCCCGGCCGAATCTATTGAACCCGCCCCTTTCTCATGTGAAATGTTCTTGGACGAATGGTATCGGGATCGAGTCGCACCCTTTTCGACGCCTCAAGTCGCTCAGTAGCCAGGGGATATCTAGACTTAATTGAATGTTTAAAAAATCCTGATAGAGCGCGCTCTAACACGTCATGGTCACATTGCCCAGTCTCATCACAACTATACGATACGAGAATTATTGGAAAGCATTTGTTTTGCAAACATTTTGTAATTATCCTCACCCAACATAAACTTACATCGCGCTGAAATTATTTAGCGCTGACAATCAAGCAGTTCCTTAATTGAAATCGACATCAACAGCAAACATGCAGCAGACAATTTAATTTATCAATAACGTATAAAACAACAGCACAGATATTGCCCTGGATTTAAGGAAAAACTCGACAATATTGTGGATATCCAGTAAATAAGTTATAACATAATCAATGCATGCCACTTAGAAACACCAGATTCCAGTTTAAAATGGCTAATATTGTGAAATGTGAATTGATGGATTGTTGTCACCAAAATAAAACAATTCCCAGTCAAAAACAGGAAAGTCATTGGCAGCATGCCCATCACCAACGTGGTTGCCAACTTTCCACTGAGCCTCGAAAATACAAACATGGTCATTTTTAAAACTCCCATCATAATTTTGTTTCAATATGTTAGTTCTATTTACAAGATGGATAGCCTTTGCTCCAATTTCAAGAACATGAAAGATTCAAAGATATAGCCGATCCAATGCACGTCATCTCCAAAGCTTAACTTCAAAATATAGAATGATAGATAGCATTAAGAATCACCTTCAAAAACACATTTAAATCAATCATCGAGAGTTGTGGCCTATTGGCCTGAGCAATGAGCACAAAATAATGAAGATACTTTTGTGTTAAGGTATATATATAGATATATACAGGTATGTGCTGGGGCCTCAAATTGACAGTTGACAAATTAAGATTTATTAAGGTCACTTTATTCAATGATTCCAACCCTTTTAAATGAATGAGGCAGCCAACTGACATTTTGTCCACAAATGGAAATCATTTCTCTGACTCCAAATCCTCCAACTTGACTTTCTCCTTCTCTGACACAGCAACCTGCAGTTTCACTGTGTCCACATTTGCAGAAGCTGCTGCTGCCCCATCACTTTTCATATCCCTCCACGATGAAGATGGCATTGCTTTGGCCATTGCCAAATTTCCAGTTGAGCCTCGCTTGAAATCAGCAAAATCCACTTTCTTGTCTCTATTTCCAGCTCCTTGCCTCTTCTGTGCATTTCTGTCAAACCTGAACGAAGATTCCCTCAAGTCTGATAACTGGCAAGCGTGCGGCTGGGGTTTCACGGAACTCTTCACTTTTGCACTCTGGGGCCTGCGGAGTTGCCCTCCGGTTTTGTTGCGATACATCTCGGACCTCACCGAACGCTCCGAATCCAAACGCATCCTGTTGCGAGGGTTCACAACGTGGGTGTAGAAGTGAGGCTGAGTTTGACTGCTGTGATGGAAAGCTGGTCCTGATCCTAGTGGGGGCTGCAATTGTAAAATATTCAAATTAAGGATGCAAAATCCTTAATCAAACAGAGATGTTTACGATTACCTCGACTCTGAAGTCTTCTAGTCTCTGGTACTTCGAGAGCCACATCTTCAACTTGGGATTAATTTCAACATTCCTGCGAGAATATTTCAGGTAGGCCCAAAACTTTTCAAGGCCATACAGTTGTCCTATAAATAATTGTTATGATCTTATAAATGTCAGTCTTAAACGAGGTAAATAATTAATTCATTAAATTTAAATCTCAAATTCTCACAAACCATTCTCATAATCCCTGATTGTTTCCTCCTGGAAATCTGCAAATATGGCAGGACTGAATTTCTTTTCCAGTCCATAGCTGTAAAATCTGAAGAGACATTCTAGTCCATACCTGTAACAAAATTAATCCTATTTTGATATAAATAGTATCACAAAATATTTATAACCAATTCACCAACTATTCGAGGTCTAATACTGAGACAGAATTGCATTGAAAATTCTTACCTGAATCCAGAAGCAGCATCTTCTATTGAGAGTTGTTTGAACTCCTCGTACATCTTCCTGTTGAAGTGGTGCCTCAGGAAAAATGACCAAAACCTGAAGAGGGTGTTCATTTCTGCTGACTGTCCAACACCGATCCTCCTGCGATCTGAATATTCAAAATTTTTTAAATGTAATAACTTTCAAAATAAAATGTATGAAACTACTCTATAACATGTTACATGACATTGCAATGCATCCAAGCTAATATCTTAACATATAGATCGAAAAATTCCAAAACAAAACATTTGTCTTTACCTTTGAGGCAGTTGGCCTTATACAGATAATACTTCTGCCACACAAAGTTGTTCTCCCTCAGCAACTCGTGAGACGGATGCTCAAAATGAGCTATTCCGTACGAATCGCTCTCCGAATTACTACGGACAAAAAGCATGATACCATTAGATTTGTTATAAAGGCATATCAAATAACTTATGTCTTCTTAAATTTGTTGACAGTTCCCATAAGTAAGAGTCAAAGTTGTGTTGTTTTCCATGTAGAACAAAATAATTAAGAATGCAATTATCAATTATTATTCAATATTATTATTATAGAATTAAATGTTGGCTTCAGTTGCTGCTACCACAAATGCTTCATTTTATATAAAAGTGAAATAACCTGTGGGTTCTTTGAGTTTCTTGGTAATCCATCACCCATCCAACATGACCTTCCACAGGTGGGTTCTCACTGTGCCTCGTCTTTTTCTTTCTCGGAGTCTAAAATGTTACTTGTAAATTTAGTCTAAAAAATTTGAGCAGCATACGAGATTAATAATAAAATAAGTCACAAAAATTCACATAGATCAACAATTCACCTGGAGATCAGCTTTGACACCCTCCTTAACGACGGCAAAGAACCTTGGTGCAGAATCATCTGTCCTTCCTGGAGTCTTTGGTGTCTTGGTGACATCAATGTGGTGGATTTCCTGTGGCAAAGATCTTGCCTGTCCATCGTCTTGTTGTTGCTGCGCAGAAACAGATCTCTGAATCGGAACTGGAGTGGCCGGAGTGGCTATTTTGGATAAAAAAAAATAAGAAAACAAAATAAGAAATGAATTCACTTCAATAGATCGTGCCATCGACTCACCAGGAGCTTTTGGCGGCGGCGGCGGAACTTTTTGCGGTGTGCAAAAGTTGCCAGAATTCTCCTTAGAACCTGCCAGCAGATCAAAGTCCTCCTTTTTAAGAACTTGCAGTGTTTTATGTTGCTGGAACAAGCTGGCCTGAAACATGGTAATCATCGGGCGTAAAGTAACAAAGCTGTGACTGGCATGTTATTAACAAAATAAACAAGTTCAAAATCACCGATCATCAACTCTTATCACCTTGAAATTGTTGAAAAGTATTTCCTGCTCATAGTTCCAGAGACCTTCGTTGATAATTCTGGCATTTTCAACTGACATCTTTGACTTGGAAATGAACGCACCGGTCCTATCTCCACCCGGATGCTTACGATGGACGGGTGGAGTCTGTGCCACAATGATGATGTTTTGGATGACTGAATCATCCACCTCATCAATGTTCTCATCATCAGACCTTATAACAGAGGTATAATACTCAAAAATAAATTCAAATGATATAAGAAGATGGAGATGCCTACGATTCCAGGTTGTAATTAAGTTTCTTTCTCGAAAAGATCGGATCCCCGTCAATTTCCTCATCAAATTTGAAGTCAAGTTCCACCGGCTCCTCTTGCTTGTTTGCCAATTTTGTCTGCTAACAAGAACCAATTATTGGTCATTTTATGCAGACAAATAAGACAACCAAGTAAATACCTTCTCAGTGCTTCTGTGGCATTTATTTTTCTCAACCGATCTTCTCTTTACCTCTTGCCATACTCCTTCAGTTTGGGGGCACTCGAAGACAGAACTGGGAGGACATAATGAAACTCATCCGCCCCTTTTCCATCCGGCGATTGCATCGTGCTGTGCACGTCTTCGGTTTCCTCAGTTTTCGTCGTTTCGCCTTCCTTTTGTTCTTTTGCTTCCTGCTTCTTCTCTGCTGCCACTCCTGCTCCTTCTACTTGTCTTCCCTCCTTCAATCCCTCCTCAATCTTCATATCGCTAACCTTTTGAACAACTTCTTCAACTTCGCCAGCACCTTCGAGAACAGGATCTGCTTAAAATAAAAATATAATAAATACTAATGTCTGGAAACTGGCGAAATAGAAACACTAACTGGATATTTTCTTTCCTGGAACAAATTCAGGTACGTCAACCTTCAAGCTGGAGAATGAGCTCGGGGCATTTCCAACGACGGGCCATCTTTCGGGCCGGTCGATGGGTCTCAAATGCATTCCATCTTCGGATATTTCCACTACGGTGCTGTCGGACACGGCCTGGTTGAAAGCAATGATTGTCAAATCTTCAAGAGCAAAATGCATTCCACTGTTCTAAAACCATAGTTTTTGTTTTCATAGGAATAGCCACAGTTATGCACGACTTTTGAAAGCACGAATGTTGCAATGGACAACTTACCTCTCTTATGGCCTCAACTTCGGACGTATAATTCTGAAGTCTTGGAAAGGTTGCGATGAGCGAAGCAGGGATCCATCCATCCTTATCCATGTTCCTTCTGAGGAAAAAGTCCTTCTGAAGGTTCTCATCACTGAAGTAATACTCTCTGAAACATTTTCAAAATACTCTTTAAAAATTAATATATTTCACAAGTAGAAGCACCTACAGTTAAAGTTGATAAGTTTATAAGAAATAATATAAAAAAATATTTAAGACTAACATCTGGTGTCTGATGATAGTATAGGGATGGTTGAAATATACAGTTCCATAGAATGGCATATTTTCATCGTAGTTTTGACCTGTGAAAAACTCTCAAGTAATCACAACACCCCTGATTGTGGTTATCATAACACCTACCCTTGCCTCTTCTTGATCTGAAATTTCCCCTCCTCTTATATGATTTGCTAGGTGACCTTCCCCCTGAAGGACAAAGTTCAAAAGTTATCAATCACAACTTCACAAAAAGTCATTGACTGTAATTAATCCATTATAACTTTGTATTGATGTTCAACATACCTGTAGCACCTTCACAATCTTTGTTTTCATCTTGTTCATTTTCAGTGTTGCTCCTCTGTGACTGCCTCCTGACACCAGTTCTGGCTCCTGCCCTGACAAATCTTCTCTTGCTGACTCCGCCTCTTGACACCCTCGACGGACCCTGTCCATCCCCTCTCCTAGCTTCGGTGTCATTGGCTTCGGTGCCAAACCTTGAACCTCCTTGCCAAGGAACCTTCTTCCTGCCGCGACTTCCAGAGTAATTTTTCATCTCTATGTTTATTGGAACCCATTTTGGCTTGGAACCTAACAATGTACGTATTATAATTATTTACCTTGCATCGACTTTTTACAGAATAGCTAATTTGCAATAGTTCATTTCATAAAACATTCAAATATTGTTATCATAATTTTATTTAGGGCAATGCATAAGATATTAGAACAAGTTTGTAACTTCTATAAATCTTAAAAGTGGGTCAAGGTCAATTATACCTGACAATTCAAATGCCATGCAGGCTTACTTAACAGAAACAACTCCAAAAAACAAATGCACACTCGACTAAAATTAAAAACAATGCTTACATACTCATTGAACATAAAATTATTTGATTATGAATTACAAGCTTTGCCAAAATGATATGTATCTTTATCATTATCCCCTATCTTTATTGTTATTAATATTTTCACTCAAATGCACAGCCTCCCTCATTTCTATTTAACCATTTAATGAGATGCATGATGCAATAAGCCAATTGCTGCCTTGAATACAAAATTAGCATTTATTAGCTTGCTTGATCCTAAGGCTGGTCAAACATTTATGTCTGCTTAGAGGTGCATGCATTGATCCATATAACCATTGCAATTATTGCTAGAACACCCATTGCACTACCATAGCTACCTTTCTTTTTGGGCAACTTATGAGATGCACTGCCATCAGAAGTCTCCCTGTTCTCCTTGGCTGAGTCATCACCGCCAGAATCGGAGGATGCCTGTGCAACATTTGGAGTAGTTTCTGATGATGCAGCAGGATTATAAGACTCTGCTCTTTTGGGTTCACTTCCAGTCTGATGAATAAATATTTTAGTGCATAAGTATAATAAATATTCATTAAATATTTAGTCATTGCTTAAGAGATCAACTTACATCAGTTGACTTATTCAAAACTGGCCATGCACTGGAATCATCAAGCTATAGATAACAATTTTTTGTTAAATTTTCACATTACTAGTCATAAATAAGTTAAATAATAGCAATAAAGAGTGTCTGACCTTTGGATCACTGCGTAATGCACCAGCTGATCTTGGCACATTGCCTGAATCTGAGTCAAGTTAAATGTTGGCAATTAATTCCAAATTTAATATCAGCTCATAAAACACACATGTAAGCACATGCATGTGGAAACATGTTAAATGTCAAATTTTTCAAAACAAAACCAAAGATCTTACCTGTATTTCCTTTTTTACTCCATGCGTTTCTTTCCGGAATTGGAGCTTCGACATAATTGAGGTTGTCGAATATCTTCGATGCGGATGGGCCCTTACCGCTTGAAGTAACAGATGGCGATGCCTCTACACATGTCCCTTTTGATCTGCATCAGTTGTTCTAGCAGCAGAACAGTCAGATTCGATGACTATTTTTTCAGCGCGTACATCCTTTCTTTCTGATGCAATCACGGCAACGTTACCTTCCATCGCTCAATGTGCTGCGGAGTGTAATTAGGTAGCACGATTTTCAGAGGACCTTTCCCAGTCGAGGCCCAAAATACAAGTAGTAATCCTTCAAACCCTCCTTCGAGAAAACAAATCGCAACCCAATCAATTAATTAATTAATTTTTCCTACAATAACAATAGCAAGTCTACAGAGGAAGGGAACACATGCTAGAATGGACAACAACCCTCGAAGCCATAGTGTTATAATTGAATAATATTAATCTTTATTTGTGTAACGATTATAAAAATTAAGTAATTTTTTTTTAATTTTAAATTTAAGAATAAACATTTTTAGAAACAAACGCTTTATAGAACTTTTAATAAATATCGTCTCTTACCACTAACATATATTTTCACCAATTAAAAAAAACATTCATCAACAAGATATTAAATTTTTAAACAAAATTAGTGTTCATTGCAAATAAGCATCAACTATCCTTTACCATCTTGCGTTATATACACTTGATTAAAATGTCATTTAAAAGAGACGGAGACGATTCGGCATGGCTTAACTTGTTGAAGGTTATTTGATTAGTCCGACATTCGCGAATATTAGTTATATAATCCATAAAAACGTTTGCAGAAGAGGCGCATTGACGAACTTTTTGCTGATAATATTCCAAAGGATGAGGTTTTGCTGACAAGCAATGGGAGGTTCAGCCGTTGCATGCATTATTAACCTTAATCAACTTTTATACTATTTGATAGAGTATTTAAAGAGATAATCCATTAGAGATTATTCAAAAATCTGTGGCAAAATTATGGCTCTTTTAACTTTGACTAAATTGTGATGCATGGTTCAACTAAACAAGGTTTGTTAACATTTTATCGCAGATTTGCCTGTATGGTTTGTCACAACAAACCGATTTTTGATACTGTTGAAGTCCTTGCAGTGCATAGGAGAGGAAAGAAACATTTAGCAGGTTTTCATACATCTTGGGACCATTTATAAAAAGTAAAAGTAACAAAGTTTTATTTTTTTCTAAAAAGCTCAACAGGGCTCTAAAGAAAAACAGTCACAACTACATTATAGGCCTAACAGCAAGGTGTCTATTGATGTTGGTTAATTTTTATTTATTACTAAATTTCTTACTATTTATTATTAACAGCGGGTAAAACAAACTTTCCTTCCAAAAATAAACTATGATCATCGTACCTCAAGCAGAGCAAATCAGAAGGCATCAGTCTCAGATGAAGATCTTATAAAAACAAGAGAAGAACTGTTAAGGATAAATAAAAGCCTCGAAGAGCATACACTAAATTTGAAACCATATGAATCAAAATGCAAAATCAGTTCCAAATATCTTCTTCCAAAGTCAAATGTTAACTTGCAACTTCACATTGAAAACCCACCTCTCACCTCCACCTCTGCAACATTTAAAAAGAAACCCGAACTAATGCATTCAGAAACCTGTGCGAAAACTGAAAACTTGGTCAGCTCTTGTGTCCAAATGGAGTTAAAGCCTTATACTCCGAGGTGGACAGATGAGCAGAAGGGATTATTTTTGAGAAATTTAGAGTGAGTCACCATTTCCAATTGTCCATTCTGAGCCTAAATTTAACTTAACTTAAAGATTTCAGTGATTTTAATATTTATTGCACCATTTGTGAACTTGAAGTATTAATGTTAAAAGTGTCAAGGCTTGACATTTTAAGTTGCAAATGGGTGAAGTTTTTCACCAGAAAAAACTAGCTGGAAGCCACTCACATAACTTTAATTAGCTCCTTGGTTCTAAATGGCTAATGAGTTATTTATATTGAGTGAAATTATTTACATTTCAGGAACGGTTGGAAAAGAACTTCTTCAGGAAAGTGGGTCCGAGATGAAAATGCCGAGTTCGATTCGGACGAAGAACCTCCTCGTTTCTAGTCTAGATTTTATTGAAAATGCTGTTGCTTTTTAAATAAATTTGTAAATCTCTAAAATTGAAAAGATGCCTCTATTGGTCATTTGTCAGGATTAAGTTTTTGTGCTACATCCAACATCTTTATTGCTTTGTCTTTGGTTTCAAAGTACTCTCTGGCCAGCAATGTACCTTCATTGAGTTTGTTTCTCAGTGATCCTCTGAGCTCTTTAATCTGTTTAATTGTTCAATAAAAAGGAATTTAAATGTAACAGCAAATAAAATTTAATGTCTTTGATAAAGTTGCAGGAGGATGTCAGACTAATGCCTAGAGGGGTTTAAATAAGCAGCTGAGGACTTTTATCAGAATAAAGTGGGGTGTGACGTTGTACTATCTTCATGAAAAATGATGCAAAAGATTTTGTTGGGAAGGGCTTCGTGATGTTTAGGATGGACTGGTAAAACCTGGCTGAATATATGACAAAATCTAGAAAAAATAGATGCTCCCCAAGTATTTTAGTAGTTACAATGCTTAAGTGACGCTGATAACATTATTATTTCTAAACATGGCAACCTGAGATTTCAGAGCGTGCAGTTCATTGGATTTCTCCAGAATCTGTTTCTGCAAATTCAATTTCTCTTTAATTAAGAAATCAGCCAGTCTCTGAGAAGCGTTTATTCTCGATTTGTGCAGGCGAGAAGCATAAACCTCCGGCTCCGAATATGAATTTTTGCCTTGTGGGCATATTATGCGATTCGAAAGACCTCCGGTCGGAAGTAACGGCCCAATCATTTGCGGAGAAAACAACGTAGGTTCATTTTTGACATCTGATGTAGACACAATCTGTAAAGGTGTTGGAAATGATGATATCGTTTGGTTCGTTCGGTCAGCGAAAGGCGAAAGCGTGGGGTACACGACTCCATAGGAAGTTTCAACATCCTGTCCTGATATGGGACTTCTTGGACTATGGGTAACATAATCACTGGTTTCTTGAGGAATCAGCACATTTGCCGAGTGGAGGAAATACGAGCCCATTGCTCCGCCTTGTTCGTTAACGGTGTCATTGTCATCGTCGTCGATTACAATCGAATCAAACTCCCGCTCAAGAACGTTCAGTACGTTTCTCATACAAGCAGCCACTTCTGCCTGTACATTATCTGCACTCATACCGCACAGAATATTTGTTATTTATGCTAAAGTGTTTTTAGATGATATTACTTACAAAACTTGTAGCTTCTGACGTTCCCAAACAATGAAAGTCAAAAGATAGCCTTAATTTTATGTTTGAAATAACTTATCATAAAACTGTTCAAAAGACTCCAGAAATTGTGGCGAAAATTTTTCAGCAATTCATTTTCGGCAGGGCCGTCATTTCAGCTTTTTCCAGGCGGGAGCAAGATGGGCAAACCCTTGCACAACTTGAGATGACCTTTTTTTGCTTCTAGCCAAAGTGAAGGGGAGAGGGGAGGGGGGGAGAGCTATTCAGGGGGAAACATAATTTTCACATTTTTTTACATAATTTTCTCATAAAAGAAGCACATTTATCCTGACATTGGCAAGTAGCCTTATTTATTTATTGGTCTAAAAAAATGAACGCTTTAAGATTGAAAAATGGAGGGGAGGAAAAATAATGTCTCCGGTTTCTAGTTGAATGTAAGTTTAGAGTCGGAGGCATGAAGTATATACTTCTTGACCACCTTCTCGACAACTCTCATCAATTCTTGGCCCCTTCCCCTTCCCCTTCCTCTTTTACACTAGATATATATTCTCCGAAGATTTGCAGAATTAGGCAGTAGCAGAGTATGACTGTATATAACTGTTAATGCTATTCAAACTTTGTTTTATTTTAAAGCTCGCGCCGAATGGTTTGCTTGGGGACCGTCCATAAAATACCCAGGAAATTCTCAAATTTCGAAAAGCTCCAAAACAGGTAAAAGTTTGTCAAAGAATTTTTTTAAAGCAAAAGCTTTATTTCGGAGTTGAGGGCGCAGCTTAAAAAAATAATTAGGTACCTGGAAAAGTGCCGAGCAAAAGCCAACTGACTGGCAGTGAATTTCGCACAGTTTTCTCCGAGTTGGATTAGAAGTAAAAAAAAGATTATCAGCCATCTTTGACTCTCAGGGGGAGATGTTAAAATCGCGCTGATAAGCTAAAAGGTCATTTGTAAACGGTCCCTCATTAATTTAACCACAAGCTCCAATTCTTAGTTAATCTTAGTTATGGCAATTTACAGACATCTATTTAATGAGCCATTTAACACCAAATGTAGCGACAAAAAGACTCTAAGTAATATTACCAAGAAATTAATGATATCCTTGGAATTGTCGTTCTTGAGAGGTCATGACTTAAAATGATCCCCTTCTGATTACATTTTGGATACATCCTACATTTAGCTCATATCTTGCTTAGTTAAATGGATAAATTAACACAAATATAATGTAGACGTTCATAATTACACGTGGCTTAACATCTGATTGGATGCTGAAGTAGCGTCACTTCGTGTTGCGTGTATATTTGTGAGGCCTTACACGTAATCTTAATTTCGTTAATTTGTTGGCTCTCTTATTGCATCAAGTGGGTCTACTTATTATCTAATTGCAATATATGTGGCCGGCTTACCTTCTAGCTTTGCGCTGCAATTCAATGTTTTTTTTTTAAAGAAGTAAATGTTTTCAGGATGGCATTATGGCATTGCAATTTCACGTTATTGGTTGCATTAATGTGCCTTAACATTTCGAGTTCGGCCACACTTGATTCGAAAACAAGAGGTCCAGAAAAAGTAGCCGTATTAATCTAGCTTCCATTCAACGTGTTGCTGTATACATTTTTATTTTTTAAACGAGCAGAGTCACTATTCGGAGGATGACCATGGAGAAAAACGACATAATGCGGAATATGACCATGAAGTGTTTCTAGGCAAGGATGAAGCAAAAACATTTGATGAGTTGACACCAGAAGAAAGCAAAGAGAGGCTAAAGTATTTCCTTATTTTTTTTAGATTACTACCATTATGACAATTTTTGATCTTTTTCAGATTAATTGTAAAGAAAATTGATAAGGATCAGGATAGCAGAGTTGATGAAGAGGAGCTGATTGAGTGGATAAGATACGTGCAGAACAGATATGTGTGGTCTGATGTTGAGAGGCAGTGGAAAGACTTCTTGGGACAAAAAGAAGATCAAGACCATCTCACGTGGTCTGATTTCAAGAAGAGAATGTATGGAGATGACTTTGATGGTGAGTAATTACTCCTACTTTTTCTAACTTCTCAAATTGCATTCTTAAGTCAATGCAGTTAAATGCACAATAAAAGTAGAGCTATGTATAGGTATCAGGTGATTGCCTGACTGTCTAACTAGCTATCTTGAGGTAGTCATCGATTTCATGTTTTGCTGGGTCCTCCAGCAAAAAATATTAAAAATGTAGTAATCCTGTCAGGTGCAGGCTCCTCTGGCACTTTGACTCAGCATTGCAGAATAACTAGGAATGGCTTTGAAATTGATCGAAATAATCTTTTTTCAAGGGGCATTAATACCACACAGAAGCACAATAAAATCATCTTTTGTTCAAAATATCATCAACTTGTACAACACATCTTAAAATGCATCCCAGCCATTCATCATTAATATTTTTAACAACAGAGGACAATGCCCCTTCTGCCGAAGAAGCGGGTTACAACTACAAGGAAATGGTGCGCAAGGACAAGAGGAGGTGGGAGAGGGCCGACGTTGATGGAAATGGAGTTCTTTCTAAGGAGGAGTTCAGGTCTTACCTTCATCCAGAGGATGTGCCTCACATGGCAAACATCACAGCAATTGTTAGTTGTTGTTTTGTCAATCGTTGTCACTACTTTTGTCAATATTAGCCATGATGGATATATTTTTGGGATGATACGAAATTGAAACCATGAAAATAATTTGAATAGCGAATTACATAAAATATTTAAATATCAGTTAGATTGCTAAATGGATCTTTGTAGAGCATAATAAATATTTAAATATCAGTTAGATTGCTAAATGGATCTTTGTTGAATGCAAAGTCATGTGTTAGTTCTTCTATTGTGATGCATTCAAATATAAAAATGTTACAAGATTTTTAATTAAGATTAAATATCTGCTGATTTCTCTATAACTTGATCCTGAATCTATTGTTTACAAATTCACCTTTGTAATATTAATTCAAGTGTTTACAAGATGAACTTATGAACATCCGCCTGCACAGTGTTCTCATCTGAGTGAATGAAATCTTCTACTTTCTTGTTTATTTATTGATTTGCAATAAATACGATTTAGGAAACCCTCGAGGAAATTGACAAGGACAAGGATGGGAAGATCACCCTTGAAGAATATCTGAGTGGGACATTGCATTAGCATTTGATTTGCTTCTGAATTTTTCACCGTTTTGTCTTGAGGAATTATTGAACCTGGTTAGTGACGTTGACTTCGAATAAATCGTTCGTTCATTTCCAGCCGACATTTGGCCGAACCCGGACAAGAGCGAGGAGGAGCCGCAGTGGGTGAAAAACGAACGCGAGCAGTTCCACAAATACAGGGACAGAAACGACGACGGGTACATGGACGTGGACGAAGTGCAAGAGTGGGTTCTGCCTGCAGATTATGATCAGTCCATCTCCGAAGCAAAACATCTCATCCATGAGAGTGATGAAGACAAGGTTGAATTCAAATGGAAATTAATGACTTTATATTTATCATTAAAAATATGAATATTGAGGCTTGTGTATAAATGATATAGTTTCCGACTTTCATTACGTTCCCATTAATTCTTCCACTCCTGATCAGCGATTTCTTCTTGAATCCCAGGATGGCTTTTTGACGGAGCAGGAGATCCTCGATAAATACGACATTTTTGTGGGCAGTCAGGCCACGGATTTTGGAGAAGTACTGAGCCGACACGACGAGTTTTGAACTCGGCAGACGTTTTGCCGCCTCTTTCTGTTTGTGTTTGAATGTTAGCAATGTAATTCTTTCTTGTCTTCAAAGTGTTTTTGTAAGCTTTTCATTACAATATTGTTCGACTTTAAACATGAATCAAAGTTTTCTCATCAGTATTATTATGCTTGTCTTGTTGCATATTTGTATTCTGCTTCATCAAGTACATTTAAGTTTTTTTTGTAGAGCATATACATCGAAAGCCATTACTTGTGAGTGCGTCGGAATTCACGATACTGAAATCATGCTCTTCCTTAATAAAATTCTGAACATTAAATATTTTTGGGGGATTTTTGGTCCTGAATGAGGCATTAAAGGCAGCTTCACAACTGGCTAGGCTGTTGAGCAGTGTTACTTCACGCTTCACTGAGCCTAGCGAAGGTTAAACAGAATTGCTTGGTGAGCGTGATTAGAAGATCTGGAACTCGAATTTTTAGAGTCGATAACTTAAATCTGCTCTGGTTTTAACATTAATTTTGGTCGCTGAAGCTATGAGTTCGTCGCTTGGAGTACCGGGCAGAGGTAAGCGGGTGATTTGTTGTGAATTGTTGCCTTATGATGAGGAATTTGTGAGATGTGGACGCAATTATTGTTGTAAATTTCTTCCACATTTTCCTGGTATTAGTGTTTACCAAAATCAACATTGAATCATAAGATGTTGTGATTTTTAGTTATTCTTTTCTCATACGTCCGTTCAAATATGTGAGCCAGTCTAATAAATATAAAATATTTCTCGCTTCAGATATGTAACATTTACACGTATTTAATAGCGACAAAATATTTCACTGACACAATGGAAGTTGTACGTGTTACCATTTTTATAACAATGGAATGAGATAAGTCGGTGATATTTCAATTGTCTTCACTTTCAAATGTCAGGATTCCACCTTCTATTTGAAAGCAATTTTATATTTTATGTTAATATTTCACTAAAATTCAAGGTTCCAATTCCTTCCTGTCCGAACATCTCGCCACCTTCGTCATTGGTAGTGGCAACTCCATGACGGTTGGGGTAAACGAAACATTTTCTAAGATTAAGTATTTAAAGTGTAATCTTTTATTAGTTGAATTATATTTTTTAAAATCTAAAATACATTTTAAAGAGGCAATATTAAACAAACATTAGAATGGCTTTTACAAAAAGGACATCTATGATAATCTTAAGACCCAATGTTTAAAAATCAGTATAAATCTGTTTGGGTTGTACAAGCACTTGTAAGTTATGCGATGTCACAGATTTAAGAAGTCGTGACATTTCAGTTTGATGTCATTTATAGAACTTGAAATATTACTACCAACGCGGGTTTAAATCTGAAATATCATTTAGTTTTCGAACCATAAATGACAAAATTAAAAGATAACTTAGGATTGATAATTAACTGCATGTCTGAATGAAGGACGGCTTGAAGAGGCTTCAACAAATCGAGCAATCAGGAGGGGTTTGGACGTTGAAAGTTCGGATGCAAGTTGTTCCTCCCAACCTCATCATATATGATGAAAACACTGCCAGAGTCATCGAGAAGTGAGCTCATTTGGTGACGATGTTCACTATTATTATTATTACTAACATCATCATCGTCATCATCATCATCGTCGTCGTCATCATCATCATCATCATCATCATCATCATCATCATCATCATCATCATCATCATCATCATCAATATCCTTACGTGACATGTCTAAAGTTCTTCTTTCAGACATTTAAACATATTTCTAAAAAAAAACCACATGTCATCACAGGTTTTCCATGAGATCTCTGAAGGACATCCAGAGTGTAAATGCCAGTGGAGCATACAACAACCTCATCGTGTTCACAGTATCGGACATCCAAATTCCCGAACTTCACATCTTTCGCTGCATTGGCAGAAATGTTGGTTGAAACTCATTGAAACCTGCGATAAAAATAAATTAGCGTCATAATTTTAAGTTAATGTTAATTATTACAAAATTAATGACATCATTGAAATGCAGGCGAGTGATTTCGTGTCAGCTCTTGAATTTGGCAAAAGAGGTCGAATTTCACCAGGAGTTCATCCGTGAGGACATTCATTCTGATTAGATCTAACTCGTAATTTATAAATAGATTCATAAATAATTATAAATATGATCATAAATAATTGTTCTTCCATAGACTTCAACCTGGAGGAATAAATATGTCTGTTCCAGAATCCCTCGACAGTATGTTCACAAAGTCATCTTATTCTGTCATATTTCTATAAATTGTTCTAAATTATGTTGCTTTCTGCATGGAAGATATTTTGTATGTCATTATTTGAATGTTGAATTGGTGTTATTTTAATGATATTATCGGATAAACACTTAGTTAAGTTATTATTAACATCTCAATTAATTATTAAGTATGTGTTCCTCAACAAGCATATGATAATGACACCAAAAGTGACATCTTCACCTTTCGAACTTGAAAAATAGCAAATAATTTATTTCCTCGTGATTGATTGCAGGCATTACTCCCATCAATCGGAGCGAAGTGGCTCTTGGCAAAGAAATGCTGAGGCAATCGTTGAAATATCCATCTTTTCCAACGCCAGATTTTCCGAATCAAATATTAGACTCGACTGATCGAAAAGTGGTAAGACGGACCGCTTTCCAATCTTGCAAAAAGTAAACAAAAATGTTTTACAATTTTAAAGTTACAAAGTTATTCAATATTCTCTTCACAGAAGCTGCTGGATTGTTTGTTTTCCGACATAGAAATTTTTGTCAATCAACTGCAGAGGGCAATAGAAGCCTTCAACAACCTCAAGAAAAGAAGAACAATCCGAGAAAATGGAAATGGAGGTGAGAATAACAGATGGCGATGATTAAGATATGATAGTGATGATGATGTTGATGGCGAAGATGATATGATGATGATGATGATTATGCAGATGGATTGGTGAGCATGCGTTGCAAGTTACCTCCAGGAAAAGATTTCACGGATATTTTACAGAAATTCAAGCTAAGCTTTATTCTAATAGTGAGTTTCATGCAGTCATCACAGTTATCGCCGTCAGTATCACCATCGTCGTTATCGTTATCGTCATCATCATCATCATCATCATCATCCCATTCGGTTTCATTAGAGAATTAGTTTCCTGGTGAAGCAGTTCTAAACAAAAGTTCTGAAAATGCTCTTAAAATTTGAAATCAGGAAAAATTGAAGCAAAGAATTAGCAAGCCGAATGCTCCCGAATTGATTCATTTCCTCTTCAAACCTCTGTCATTCGTTGTCAAAGTGGTTGCTGGAGGAAAGTTCGAGAACATGGAGTTGGTGAGCAGCGTCGACAACCCACTGCTGACAGCGGATGTGAGGCACATGTTTGAGAACTGCCTCGATACTGCAGAAAATGATCTCTGGAAGAAACTCGGCAAAGCTTGGAATTTGACGAAGTTTGTTTTTCGAATGTTCGAATATTGTTTTTCTGTTTTAAACTTGCGTTTGTTGCTCATATATTCTGTTTATAAACATGCATTGTGTCTCACGAGTGATTGAACTCAAATGGATGTATTACCTAATCATCATATTTAGCACGATTGTCTTTAATTTGTAAATAATTCAACCCATTAAGAGAAGAGTGGCATGAAAATCTACCGACGTATCGACCTGTTTTCATAAATGGCTGGACTCCACCACTCGACTGGATGCGTGAAATATTTCCCGAAACCAATTCCATATTGAAAGAACCTACCTCGAGTGTTAGATAATATTTATGTGATTTAATAATTTATGTAAATAATTATTGTGAGTATTATTGCAGCGTTGCCTTATTAGTTATTATTGGTTATTAAACATTATTTACAATGTATTGTTATACTTATTTTGTATAATTTCACTATTTTTCATATCAAAGCAACCTTCTTAAATCGACATAAAACACTAAAAGTCAATAATAACAACGATTTCTCCTATTTTAAATTCAGTTTCAATTAATGTTTATGTTACAAATTATACCTTCAATTAATGGTTATATCATTAATTGTACTTTCAGCCCAAAGCTTTCAGAACTCAGGAAGAATTTATGAAGGAACTCCAAGCGAAAAACGCAAAGTTCGATTGCAATTTCACTGATAATTTACCGCTCAAATAAAACAAAAAATTACACAGAAGACAAATGATCCTTCAAAAATTCATAATCCTTTGCAATTGTTTAAATGAATGTTTAGTATTTTCTTGGATTAAATTGATTAAATTATGGTTAAAATTGTATTTTAAATTATAACAACGTTATATTTTACTATTTAAACTGGCGCTTTACAGTTTAATTGTTGACCGTTAAACTGAACGTTTAAAGTACCACTGATTAGTCTGCTATTTCCATAGCGTCACCATAACAATTGATCTGTTGTTTCCATAGAATTGCCGTCGCCAAGGAAAACAGGGCAGCTGTTAATGCCAGAGAAATAACAGTAAATGCTGGGGACGTGCTGGAGGTTTGTAAAGCAATATGATGAATTAAATTAATTAACTTGAAATTTTTTATTAACATTTATTTTTCACCAGATTTTGGATGATTCTAGAAGGTGGTGGAAAGTAAAGAACTACAAGAACGAAAGTGGGTTCGTAACTATGAGAATCTTGCAATTGGCTTGAAAGGTCCAGTTTTGAAACACAACAATTAATAGCAGTTTCTTTCGATGAATCGTTGAAGCATTACAGATTATATTGAAACTGAACATTTAGTTTTATTTAGTGTCTTTTAAAATAAATACATGTTTATGTCTCTTCCGTGATTGCTTGACAGACGTTTCATAGATGAAACGGTTTCTTAAAAGGGTTATTTTTAATCATTTGATTGTATTATTAGTCCGTGTATATTAAATAACCTCTGACTTATGGTTTTCATAAATACATTGATTTCGTGAATGTTAGATCAGAAAAAATGTTTACGTATTGCAAGTGATTGCATCATTGTGCATAAATGATTGGTATTTTAATCAAAAAATCGAGTTCCTATTTAATTGAAATTTGAATTTTTACATTTTGCTAGCCGTTATTACACTGATTCTAAAAAAAAATAATATGCAACCTTCAAAGAAATCTTTTTGTCATTTGCCTCTTTAAGAATTGTTCCATTGTCCTGGCTTCATGACGTCCTGAAGAGATGGGTGGTTGAACTGCTACGAGGGAGGGGGTAGTTTACTCCGGGCAGACAGAAGGGGAGGCATATGAGAAGCCCGTTGATGGGCAAGTTTATTTTGGAACGCATTGGAAATGAGTTGGAGGTGAATCAAAGATGCAGATGTACCGTAAAGGAGTGAGTTACAGTAATCCAGACGAGAGAGAACTAGACTATGTGCAAGGGCAGAAGTTGTAACAATGGAGATATTCGAACGGATATGAAGGTATTGTTCACGTGAGATGATCGCAAGATTCGACTATGGAGGCGGTATGTTCTTTAACAGCAGGGGAGATGATCAATAGTAACGCCAATGAGTTTTAGAGTAGTAAAGAAAGGAGAGAAATTATAATAATAACATCTCTAGAAGTTTTGACGAGGTAGAAAGATTTGAGATAGGAGATGATATAATTTGGGATGCCCTCATTAACAATTAATCTTCCGATTAATCTCTAAGAATTTTTTTGTCGATTAATTTATTCTGTGACGATTAAAGTTCGATTAAATTCTTTTATTACTTACTGAAACAATGTCGATATTGAGTTGCACCAGAAATTTTAATTTGTTATTATTTGTTTAATGTCATAAATGACCAACTCTAAATCAAAGGTTGTAAGAAAGGCTTTATTTCTGGATTATTTGTGTGTGTGCAATTAAAATTTTTTATACCATTTAAAATCAGGTGTGACGTAAGGATATGAAATGTCTGCTAGTCTATTTTTCATGAATCTTATAAAAGTGAATGCTATTTTCAGAAGCTTAAAATCCATTTGATAGCATGTGAGCATATCCACAAAGAAGTGGGAAATTTTGAATCATTAGAAATTTTGTGTGAAATCAGAAATGAAAGTTTCAAAATCACCTACCAAATTATAGATAAAATTTTTAGCGCACTTTCCTCAGCAACGCTTTAAAACAAAGTTTGACTAAAGTCATCACATTAATTACTACAATAGACTTCAGAGATATTGTAAAGTATTGCGAAGATATCGATAATGATTTTTAAAAAAATATTAAATGCAAAATAGTTGAGATAAAATGGAAGCGCGCCTGATAAATTTTTGTGACTTTCACATTCTTAATGCAGAAACTGTACTTGTGGATTTGAAATCTGTTACATTTTTCTTAAAGTCTATGGTTGATTGCGGAAGATACAAAGCAGACGATAGCCAATTGACAAAACTATTGGTAGCTGATGTGGGGTACTACGAGTTATAAACGCTCTGTGAAATCCTTTTTGTTAATTCAGTAACAACTGCCTCATTAGAGATCATGTACAACGTACAATGAACAGGATACTCAACAAGGCAAGAAATAGAATGATACCAGAAACTTTAACTCATTGTGTGATCATAAGCATTTGAAGGACCTGAAGTTCCAACTTTGGAACTGGGGAAGATTGCCCTCCCCCGAATCACATTTTCTGAAAGAAAGGGTGACCGTCCTAATCATCTAGCTATGCAACGAACGTTAATAAACAATTATTTTTATTTGACGATTGTCATAATCGATTTGATCATTTATTAAAAATATAGGCAATTAAAATGTGTGCGAATGTAACTATTTAGCATAAATTTAGGTTTAGGAACATGTCGAAGTCACAGTTGTACAAGCACCAAACTCCAAGAATATAAAACACTTCACTTTCTGCGGTTATGTAATGAATTGCATCATTACTTGGATGTTTCGAACTTTTGGATATATTTGCGCGGTGAACTTTTGAACGGGAGCTACAACAAAGATCGCAGTTGTTTTGTTTGCATATTACTTTATCGCCCATCAGATTTTAAGCCCAGAAACTCAAAAGCAATAAATAGATCCAATATTTGTAATTGTTAGATCATAATCTTGTTATGACTGCCTGTAAAAATTGCGGTTGTTCGGACATAAATACAAGCCATGGAGAAGCTGTTTGTAACAGTTGTGGAGCTGTGGTTGAAAGCAGTATCATAGTTTCTGAAGTTCAATTTCAAGAAAATTCTGCGGGAGTTTCCACTGTCGTTGGACAGTTTGTAAGCTATGAAGGTTAGCAGTTTTCGAATTGGTCCTTCAATTATAAAAAAAAAAAACTGGTTGTATATGTCAACACTCCATCCAATGTAGATAGGAATAGATAGCATATTTTATGCAAATCTCTCGTACAACAAACAATGGAATTTTTTCAAATTTGGACATTAGGTCACTTTACCACACATCTAGTAAAATTTGGACTTCATAGAATAATTAAAACTCGTAAATTACGTAAAAATGTGTTTTTGGGGCGTCCAAAAAAAAAAGACAGAATAAAAATATATTATTAAAATTATAAAAATAATTTAACAAGGTGCAAATGAACTTCAAAGAAGGTTTCATTGGTATACATTTAAGAAATTTTCTCGTCCTAATCATAGTGAAATGGGTGTTAATTAACCACACACACATACACACAAGAAATTTTCTTTATAGTTTATTATTAATAGTTTAGTGGTGGGTAGAGATATTGAAGCCTTCAGGAAAGCCAATTATTCAAGATCAAGGATTGCTAAAGAGCTCAACAGGTCCATAAATGTTATTTCTAATTATTTGAATGCTCCTGAAGACTATGGGCCATGAAATCTCCCGGAAGAAATTGTCTGCCAAATGGGAGAGACTGCTGGTGAGGAGAGGCATCACTGGGTAAATTTTCTACCAACCAGAAAACAGAAGAACAGAATAAAATTTAACTGTTTCTAAGAATGCAGTAATAAATTACTTAAATGTGAGCAAGATTTTAAAATATGAAAAGAGATTGAACGTTCCAGCTCTACAAGAACACCTCAAAATTGCCAGAGTTCAGTGGGCCAAAACAATGTTATCAAGGAGAGGAGGTTGGACCAACATAATTTTTTCTGATTAAAAAAATTAAATCTAGGTGGACCTGATGGTTATCAGTTTTATTGACATGATCTCAGTGTGACCTCAAAGTGTTGGAAAATAATCTCATGCCTTTTTCTGAGAGGAAGTATGGTGCTAATTATGTATTTCAAAAGGATAACACTCCATTCCATACTTCCAAACTGACAAGGAACTTCTTCCAAGAGAGAAACATAAACGTTTTGAGTTGGCCAGCTCGTTCTCCTGATCTTAATCCAATTGAAAATGCTTGAAAAAGATGGAAGACAATTTAATTCTAAATCAGAGTTGGAAGATGCCATCAGGAGCTCCTGGAATAATCTGGAATCAGATTTCATAAAAAATTAATTTTGTGGGACAAAAGATGTTTTGAAATAATAGAGAAAAATTGAAATATAATTCCCTATTAAATAACTTTTTGTGTCAAAAATATAAATTTTTGTTGTTATTATTGACTTTTCACGTTTTCTTTCTATCTTTTTTGGACGCAGAAAAAACACATTTTTGGGATTTTTTTAATAAGTTTGAAAATAATATTACATCAAATTCAATATTAAACTTTCGATACACAATTTACATAACATATTAAAATTTGAGTAATTTTCGTAACATATTGGTTGAGATATCGTCATAAAAATGGGTATATCTATCCTATATATATCCCTATCTATTTTGGACTGGGTGTACATTATTTTATTTACAATGTAGAAGTAATTTTGTAGGATATATTGTTATTTGTAAATAAATTCAATTACTTTAAGTCCTGGATCTAGCCATTTGTCTTTTGAATTTATGAAGATATTTTATTGTTATCCGTATCTTGCAATTTGTTGCATCATTATGATACTAATAATATGACCATTTTACTTGAAAAGCCATAAATTTGACAATCATGAAATGTAACCCTTTTATCTCGAGAGCTACTGAAAGCGAGGGGCATTGTGCTCCCGCTCGGTTCGAGACTTCCCCTCTCCCGACGGCTGCACGGGTTCGAGACGGTCGCGGGAGGACCGCCCTAGTCCTCCGGTTCTTTGATGGCGATCAACCGAATTTGAAGGACGCAAATAATAATGGGTTAAATAAAATTAATCGTAAAAACCACACCAAACCAATACACAAGCAGCTCACGACCCATATCCTTCACAGACAATATACGTGACCTTGGTGTCCTCATTGATAGTAAACTTACTTTCAAAGCCCATATCAACAATATCATTCACAAGGCCTTTATCAGACTACGCCTTATC